>JAMKCH010023433.1:0-27368 GCA_023653785.1 Ophioderma brevispina
AAAAGGCTCAAATTTTATCTCAATCCAATTCCCAAGGACGAGCCCCCAATTCTGTTTAGGAAGTCTCGTGTACGCCTACGGTTACAGAAATACCTTTCAAACACAAATTAAATGAGCTTGTGCACAGTGATATGAATTATATATAATAAACAGTTTTACTGATCTTTACTTGATTTGGTTCAAGAATTTGGTATGTCAAAAATTACCTAAATCAAAAAATTACAACAAGTACCACAAAATTATAACTGATACCTAATGTTCAAAAGCGGCGTTGCAGTTCAACGATAACATGTCCTCTGCAGCGAAGAATACACAATGACAGCGGCCACAAGTCATACAAAACTCAGTTTAATAAATGCCAGGGGAATCTCTCAGTCATGAAGTAATCTTGTCCAGGAAGTTCAAGGACCGACCGGGGCTTTCCCTCGGACGGACAAATGGTCCTAATAATAAAATCCAGGTTAGGTAATTACCACATCAGTCTGTACGCTATGTCATCATATTAGGACCAAAAAACCCCAAATGGAATCCCTGTTTGATTCCAAAAACTGAAGGCTCTTGGCTCTTTCTGAAAAGACGACAGCAGACATTTAGCCTTCAAGCTCCGCGCGGCTCCAAAATATTAAATCCTAGGCACGGGCACTAGATGTAGAATAAAATCCTACCATTAATCGTAGAGTAAAACTAGCCTATAATTATTACTGTATAGCTCCAGAGCTCTATTTCAGCTCCTGTTTCAACTGTGGCAGAGAGTCCTTCGTGCTAGTATTGAACTACTCAAGATAAATTCCCCTTCTAACAACAACATTACATCATTCTCATAAATAAACATAACCTTACACTTAGCTGACCAATCGGAATTCATCACCCGGAATGACTTCACTTTCATATATATAACCTCTGGGGGAAATTCCCTGATCTTAAATGTTTTGTCTCAACACATAACAAGTTTCTAAGTTAGCATCCTTGGGGAATTCCCACTTCCCTGATTGTGCAATCTAAACAGGTCACTTAGCAAAACAACTCTTGGAAATCCCTTTTTCTCTCTTTTTAGTAAACAAAGGCTTTTTCCCGTGAGGAGAAATCTTTTCTCAAATAAAATTGAGAAAATAATATTAAAAGTTAACAAAAAAAAAAATCAGACAAATGAGGCCATATAACACTAGTTATGATGGTCCACCTTGAGCAGATTGATATATCTTACAGAATGTGCACCACAATAGGTCAACTAATTATGTCCCTCGACTGCTGGTTTATATGTAGTGGACCTGAGGGTCACCTTGAAAAGTCTAGAAGTCAAGTACCTGCATTTATATTAAGGTATTATTAATGAAGGTGCATATTTTTATTTGTATATATAGTTGTAAAATATTGGCTAATTTGATGAGTTACATGTAAACTCAAAGGTGTTATATTCTGGGTGCTAGGATGCGATGAATGCCATGTGCTCCCAAAAATACAAAATGAAGTGTAGGTCAGCCACATGCAATTTTTATGATCAAAAACATGACTTTGACCGATACAAAATTGGGAGAATAAAATGCATGTATTTGAAAAGTAAACTAGTGGGCTGGCAACATGTTTGACAATACGAGCCCCAAGCAGGTTTTGAATTTGTGTTTTTTTTAATGTTTGTTGAACAGGCACTTTGATCTGAGAAGGACAGTGTTTTTTCTTAATATGGGTTTTCTTGTAATAAGAGATCTATGAGAACATCACACAAAAAAAAATGGCCCACTGGCAATGAGAGGATATGGTTTTGTATTTTTTAAATTCCATATTTTGCAGTCGGTGTCACTGAACTATCCTTGTGTGAGCTCTGTAGTGCTTTCATGAACCTTTGCAATTTAATTGTCTTTATCCCAGCAATACATGGCTCCTTAAAGGAGGAGGGAGGAGATTGGTTTTCCCCACATGGTAACTTGTCTTTTCTACTGGTAGCAAAAGGCTTTGATGGTTGTATGCGAGTTATCAACAATTGTAATATAAATGCATTCCACCATGGATGTGGTATTGACTGAAAAATAAATTTTGTTCAAAAAAATTCGGTTCGGACGAGAAACGACAAAAATGATCTGCTGGAATTCAAGAAAAAGTTTGGTAGAATGGATGAATTTTCCGAGCTTTTTTAAGTAAAAAAACAAATCCCGAAAAAATGTAGGCATTTTTATGTCAAACCACCAAAAATTTCACAGCTAAACAAATTATCCAAACAAAGGAAAAGTAAGTTCACTTGCATTTGTACAATGTTTTTCTTTCTTCTTACATTTTTTCAGTTTCGTTTTCTGGACTTAGCTCATTCCATATTTTCTTATCGAAATTACAACGCGAACAAGCCGAAAGCAATTTCCACCTAAAGTGATCGCGAGTATCTTTTCTTCGTAAAGAAAATAATGATGGTTCTCTTGACTTCGCTTTGCTTCGCTACGCTCGTTTCGCTTAGAGAAAGATCTTCGACTTCTTTACTACTATCAGATTAAATTTTGCTTTGCAAAATCTGGATCATCAAAGTCATGATCTGGCGTTTTGAGAGTCCCCAGCAGGAAAACTGTTCTCTTGTTTGTTTATGATTCATTCTCCAAAGTTCATGTCCAGGAAGTCACCACTTGAATAAAATTTTTATAGCATTCAAATTTCCCACGATAAGTTCCATGTTGCTAGGAAGCAGATACAGACCGTGTCCAACAACAAAATCTAGCTTACTTTGAGCATACTGTAAAGTTTTCTGATATATAGAGATAGAACTGGAAATGTCCACGGCTGAATTAATCGCATCTTCACATTCGCAAAAAACTGTCTTTTTGAGCATTGAAAGCTCTACCCGAACCAATAATAGTCGATCTGGTCTGAGCTTGTGATCCTGGATAGCCCAAACATAAGTACGAATACCTGTCATTGTTCTCGCAATTCCAGCTCTAGTATGATTTTGAGATGTAAAATCGATTATGAATGAACCATTACAGCTAGTGTCACCTTTTTTGATGGAAAGATCTGTGATTCCAGGATCGTGATCAAATTTTGTTGAGATACTCTATTTTGTCGTGTGTTGATGTGACGCTGAATCTGCCAGAAGCTGTTATGAAGTATTTACCTAGATTCTTGCTTGTTCCCCAAATTTTGAATTGTAAATTTCCTGCCGCAGGTCAAAGTCTTTTTAATAGGTGGTCCTCTTTTATCGCGTAGTATAAACTTCCCATCCGTTTTGAGTAATCAACTTTTTGTTGAAGTTCGCTCTAGGACTAATTCCAAATTCCGCGCAAATTCTCTGGAATGCGTTCTTGTCGATTCCAGTATTCAAAGGATCGAATAGCTCTCCGTGGGTCAAGTCAACACTCATTTCGGAAAGAAGTCTTCGAATCTGATACGGAAGCGTGAAATCGAAAGACGCTCCTAGTCATCGGATCATCGTGATTCAAGAGATCTTTACCCACGCACATCCTGTATAGCACACCCCACCCGCAAATTCAGTTGTGTGCAGAATTGCATCTGATTTGACAGCCATAAATCGTACAACTTTTCTCGGTAAAATTTTTGGAAGTTTGTACGCATCCCAAATTTTAGGAAATCTTACGTGAAGTTCCTTATTTATTCTGATACCGCGAATTTCTTTGATTCACGATACTCAAATTTGCGTCTTGGTTCAAATAGCCTCCACAAAACGATACTATATTTTGATTAAGCTAGCAATCTTTTATGGTAAATAAAAGATGGAAAGCCTAAATATAATTAACGCTAGCAAGGGTAACCATACAAACTCTATTAAATCTGGAGAGAAAAGTAGGGCTAAATGTGAGATTCATGTTTGTTAGGATGGTACACTCTTACCATGATACGGAACTGATATGGAACAATCTACTGAAATTATTATTCCAGGCGTGAAATTATCCTTTTCAGTTTAGCTCAAAAACTACCTAGCGCGATTCTTTGGTTTACCCTCGAACTTAATCGCGAAACAGGCTCGATCGATGAACGGTTTCTCGGAAATATTCAAGTTTTGTTTACCCATGCTTTGATCTCTAAGTTGGATGACGAAAATTGGCTGGACTCTGAACTTAACACAAGCGGATAAATAGTGGAATTTACTCCCACGAGAATATTTTTTATCTGAAACAAATAAACACCAACTGATACTACTCGCGAATGAACGGGAAAAATTTGATGGTAAGCACTATTGAAAAATATTCCCCTTGTTTCCCCCGATCATACGCTATTACAATTTGGTGAGTGTTACAACACGAGTCGGAATACGAAAATCCTAGTTGGAAGATACTTAACCCAGATATTTCGGAAATCGATTTGGACTTCAAAATTCATGGAAATACTGGAGTCGCTCATCAAACGTGGCTAATCATAATTTGCCAATCGACATATTCAGTGGCGGTCCCATATTTGGAAAAACGTCAAAAGTACCGGGGGCTGAAACTTTTCCACAGGCTTCCAAAATGTTCTGATTTTGCAAGAGTTTGCAGAAATACCGGGAGGCTCGCGCCCTCCGCCCCCTCCTGGATCTGCGCCTGATATTACTAGAAAGATAAAAGATATCAATTTAACGGTTTACCGGAGTAAATTCTAAGAATCATCTAGTGGGAGTAAGGGATTTATACCTCACACAATCATCATGATGGCGTCCGCATGAATGGGTCGAATTAATATGGGGAACAAGAAAATAGTGGAGTTTGGTCTGATCCAACAACGTACTGCTTCGCCACGCCGTTACGTTTCAAATGTCAATCTCTCACCTAAATAAGAATCACGTTGGACAAGGTTTGTGGAGAAATGACTTGGGGATTTGGATACGATTCTACACAATGTGATTACCATAGAGCGGCCCTCCTCTCATGATGGAATTTGGTAAATAAAGGTTACGTTGGACGCTTTAGTGCAACACAAGCACGACGTAAAACCGTACGATTTAGGAAGATATATTAGCCCCCTTTAGTTGGGAAAACGTGTGACGCAAACGTTTCACGTATGACGTCATTTTGACGAAATTTCTGTGGAAACGTCATAATAGTACTATATTCTGATCGCATCAAGTACGTTACACGGCAAAATCCTGCTTGACGGCAACTGTTCGACGGTGAGTCTTTCCTCATTAATGACGTCACTCTTGTATGCCATGCAAATCAAAGTTTACCGCAGATGTCAAGCATGCAGGCGACAACGAAAACGCAAACATGGTAAGTTCTCAAACGTATTCAATCTAAGGTATGATTTTGCAATTGGATTTAAATTTCCGATGTGGAACCAAGAATCAGTTTTAACATCAAACATTTTTGATAGGTAGTATTCAGACGGGAATGTGTAAATAAGAATGTGGTTCGCGAGGAAACGCGTAGTCTAGACTAGCTGGCCTGTTAGGTAAACCCTTAGTTAGGGCATGGACAAAATGACCTAGGTCATTAATTCTCTTTTTTACTGTTCGACTTCTGAAGGAATTTCGCAACAGGGTGGTTCTTCGCTAAGTTTCTACTTTCGTGTCCCGCTACTTTACTCACTATAAATGAAAAAAATTACAATTCTGGAATCTTATTTTGTGGTTTGTCGATTAAAATATGTCTTTATTATAAAATTATAAAACCTGATAACAAAGTTAAATGTTGTTATTTTTTCCTATATGTTTGATGCAAACCCCCCGAAAACCTCGAAAACCCTATTCCCTATGGTTACGCTTAAAATTTACATTGTCATTATTTAGTGTGGGTAGTAAACTTTTTCTTTTTGGAATCTCTTAATCACTAAGTCTTTACTTACTGATTGAACATATCCTATCTATCAAATAATGCCGTAATGATCAATTAAATCCTAAATTTTTAGTTCGAAATCTCGCTGCGAGATTCCGTGAGAACCCAGCTGCGCAATGCGTAATGGTCATAATCGTTGCGGTGTGGGTTGGAATAGCAGGTCATCTCGGGCCCATTTAACCTACCATCTCGCCCACAACCGCACTCGGCCCTCGCCGTCCTCGGCCCCATCGCCGTCTCGGCCCCAACTGTCATCTCGTCCCTTTTTTTCTTTTCTTTTTCCTTTCTCTTTCCTCTTTCCCTTCCTCCTCTTTCTCTTTCTCTTTTCCTTCCGTTTTTCTTTTCCTTTTTTCCTTTCTTCTCTTCTTTTTCCTTCTTTCCTCTCCTTTTCTTTTGTCATTTATCTTTTCCTTCCTTCCTTTTTCTCCCCCCTTTTCTTTTACTTTTCGTTCTCTCCTTTCCTTTCCTTTTTCTTTCTTATCTCTTCTTCTTTCGCCATTTTACTTTCTCTCATCCTTCGTTCTCTTTATTTCCTTTTTCTTTTCATTCTCTTCTCCTCTCTCTCCTCTCTTTCAGTTTCTTCAGTGCTTTGAGACTGTTTACTCGATCAATCAATTTACTTTTCCATCTCCAACTCCATATAATTATACATGTAGCCTAAGTAGTACAAAATCTAATTATAATAAAGGCTCGGATAAACTGACGAGCAGTGAATTAAATAAGACGAAAATACAGTTTACCCCCGTGATTTCTCGATTAATTATCCACAATTCCGTGATGCTTCAGGCGTGTTACCATACGGATTACAATACGAATAACCAATTTGGCTAAGCTTACTATTGTCTCCAGCCTTGTCGCTATCTATCGTGTTTTGTATGCACTCCGTTGAATCACCGGGGCCTTTCTCAGTAGAGTAAGCACTATAGGGAACTAAGCTACCGTGAAACTCACAGCGTCAAAATTTTGGGTGTCGATGTTAACCTGTGTCTTGGATTTTGCATGTTTGTACTGCAGTACAAACAATCAATACGGAGAGCATTTACCATAAAAGAAGTTAATGTTATTTGTTTCATAATACACTTTATTTTTGTTATGTTTATTTTGTTTTCCCCTATTGTTTGGTGAACCGCTTTTCCAGCGTGTGCCACTGTTGTTTAAGTGTAAAACACAAACTGCCCCAAATATACTATTCTCAAGTCAAAGTTATTGTTCACCAACTAGTATCGACAAAATAGATGCTAATAGTGTCTCGTTCCTTTCCAATAAACACAGTGCCAATAGAGGTAAGATGAATTAATGCCTAAATTGAGTATCGAAAGGAACAAATTTTTTCCTTTATTTTTATATTTTCATTCTTAAAATCTTCATTTTAACGTACTAGTTAATTATAATTTTGCAAAACGACGGTTAAAATAGCTATAGTCAATTATTCCCGAAAATGAACATAACACGAAACACGCCTAAAATTGTCCATATTGACGGAGCTGAGTTTATTCCAATATTAGTGGGGTCTACTATATTTATAGCTCATTATTTTTTTTCGAGAGCAGATGGCGACGGTCCTGAACGGAACCTTGCATCCAGTCTGAATTTTGTCCATTTAGACGAAACTACGCTGCCTTCTTATTTAAAAATATTTAGATCCTATTTCTTGGGTCTAAGAAATAGAAACTATATTGTGAAGTTACACAAAACTGCATATACCATAAACCCCCCCTCATACAAGAGTTTGTACACTTTATAATCCAAATGTCACTAAAACCATTGCCTGGATTTTGTACTTTTCATAGGAAAATACCAGTTGACGTGCTACTTGTCACACAACTTTAAATTAAGATCCTCTCTTTGACAAAATTTAGTACTTGCTCATCGACCTTGTGTTGAAGTTCGGGTGGCTCTTAAACAGTTGAGATATTTAACGTGTGGTAACCTTCTGTCACCACATAATTACTAGTATAAAAAGAGTATGCCCATTACCCATATTAAAGATATATTCCCCAAACAAAACCTGTTTGACATTACATTAGCACAATAATATTATTGAAGTATGAGCAAGAATTCATAATAAATGTTAGGCCAACCGTTAGGCAACGAGAATTTTCATACCGGTGTTGCTAAAATGAAAGCTCTTATTTTACACTGATGCTAACCTTTCCATAAAAATCATCCCCATCTGAACGGATTAACTGAAAAGGATTTATTTTGTCAAAATGTTCCTATTGGAGCAAAGAGTACCTTCAGTCTATATGTTTTAAACAAATCAAATATCACCTTTTCACTTTTAGATATAAAGTATTTCTGTACCCCAATACAGGTAGGAATCGATTCCCTGTTTTCAACTTTTCGAAAGATTACAGAAATTGGATGCCTAAAAATCCCCTTTTGCCCGATTGCCAGTTGGACCCCCGTCATATGGGCCTACAGTGTCGCATCATTATTCCTTTAATAACTGACCTAAGTCCATATGTGGGAATAACTCTTCAAATAGTAACAAATATTACAAGCATATCCAAACATTAAAAGTGTCCAGTTTGATCAACGTCGCAATGAAGAATGAAATTTAAAAGACATTTTCCATGTAAAGCACATTATAAAGTATAATGCTGATTACCCAATTTATGACATTTGCGATCTACGAAATTTATTTCAGCATTTAAGTGCATCCCTAATCTGAGAACAGACTAATGAAAAAATATTGATGTAGTGCTAGGAATTACCGAAAAAGAGGCAATTTGGTCTTAACATAGCTACATATTAACAATATGGAGCCTGAAGTTTGGAAACCTTGTTCGGGAAGGTGAACCAATGGGGTCTCTCTATCTACATTCACTTTGGTAATGATTGAATCATGTGGTATATTTATATACAACAGAAGAGTATTTCCGATGTCACCTTTACTGGACCATTTTGCCAGGCCCCTGAAATTAAGTCACTGCTCTTAATGTTGATTCCCACATAAACTTTTTAACAATGCGAAAAGTTAATGAAAAACTTAACGAGATTCAAAGTTTCTGTCTAAATAAAAGCTTTACTTTTTTTAATTAGAATTTTGAATATATTGTAACCGAAAAAATCATTCTCAACTTTTCATTTAAGATGGGGTTTTTTGATGACACGCTTTACATCGGTGCAAAAACAGGGTTTTCCGATTTTTTAAAGGAATACCTCGTATATGTGAAATCTCTTGTTGAACCTATCGTGATTTTGGGGGGAAATACAGTGGCGCCAAAAATCAGGAAAGAAAAAGGAAGGAGAGAAACTGGAAATGGAAGGGAAAGGGGGAAAAAGAGGAAAGAGGAGTAACGACAAGAAATTATGATGGACTGGGAGGAAAGGAAAGAAAAATTAAATAAAAAGGGGGAAGGGGACAACTAAAGGGAAAGAGATGAAAAGCTTATGGTGAAAAGCAAGCATCTGTAAGGGAAAGCTAATGTATCGCCTTAGGGCGAAAATGGCAACAAAATGAGAAAAGAGAACGTATAAAATAGTAATTAAGGGGCGCCAAAAGCAAAATAATAACGATAACAAGGGATGGTGAAATCATTGCAAATAAAAGTGAACTAAGACAATAAAAAAGGTGCAGGCAAAATGAGAAAAGAACAGATTACGGATAAAAAAGGGGCGCCAAAACGGCACACTGGTTGAGAAAGTTTTAAGGAATTAAAGGGGCGCTAATTATAGCAAAGAAATGAGCTAAATAACATTGGGCATCAAAAACTGAACACAACTAAAAGCGGTTTAAACGTTTAAGGAAAGACGCAAATATTAATAGGGCTCAAAACAAACAAACAAAAAAAACAAAAGGAAAAGGGCTGAAAATAAGGAAAGGGGCTCGAAAACAGCACTAGAAACTGGCAAGAAAGGGGATATATAGAACCAAATAATGGGCGTCAAAACAGAAAGCTTCGAGGAATGAAATGTCCCACTTTATGCGACTATGGTGTCTGAGGGGGGGGCCCTGAGAGCAATAATGTAAGGGAACCCTGGTCAAGCAGCTGCTCGACACTGATGACTCCTTAAATCTGCCACTGGGGGGGGGGGTGCCACAAACTGTAAAATTTTTCCGACACAATTTCAAAATTTTCCCGTCTCGCTAACAGCTCGCCGATAACTTGTTATTTCTGTGGATATTCTGCATATTAAGACGACTTGAATGGGTGCCATTTCAGTTTTGCCCCCCGGGGTTGTCATCCTGGATACGCCTCTGAAATATATGAAAACAGCGCTAACAAAGGATCACTAAAATTATTAACAAATTAATGCTGAATAAACACAAGTAAATATACAAAGCAGCAACTGAAATCAATCATTTTATTCATTCTCGCATATTCAAATACAGAAAGACAGCAAAAGAGATATAAAATAACCATTCTACATCCAAAATTGATCAATTAGCCGATTTACCAGATATAAAGGCGGAATTTTTGGGATATAGAGTAAACGTCAAAAGAGTATATACAAAGGATAGCCCAAAACGCCCCAAAACAAAATAATACATTTGGTGCTCAATTTAAACATCAAATTCAAAAGAGTTAAAATTGGAGTCAATTACACTCCCGTTTATTAAAACTTAATATTATATTACAAGAAAGTAATACTTTACACACTTAATATCAAACGTTTGCAAATGAACGGGAAAAGCAGAGGCCTCTCTTAAAGTAAAAGAGTGGAAGCCACTCTGAAAGAGGTTGTTACGCGACCCATCCATTTAGAGTGAAATTCACTCTGTTGGAGTGATTTTCGAGTGAAATTTCCACTCCAAATAGACTGGGTTACTCCCAGACAGCTCCTTTCGAGTGACTTTCACTCTTTTCCAATTTAGAGTATGAATCGAACACTATTTAAACCAGGATAAATATCCCCCTTAACCCTGTATAATTGTTGTGCAGTAAGGCGACATGTTACTAGTCCTGCATGTATTTTCTCTTATCGTGTCCAAACAGTGGTTCTCATAGGTGCCACGTCTGGCATGTTTTAATGTTTAACACTTGGTATTTAAAATTTGGCACCATGGAAAAGTTACTCTCTAAATGCAAATAGTGGCATTTCCACTCTTTTGGAGTGACTACCAGGCCCATCTCTAAACCGAGTGGAAATTTCAAGCTTTACAAATAATTTTTTGGGTCAAATGACTCTTGATAATTTAAGAAATGATTCAATATATCATTTTTGTCAATAATCAAGATCAATTTTGACCCAAAAAGTGTTCTTTTAAGTATGAAATTTCACTCTTTTTAGAGTGGGCCCTTAGTCACCCCAAGAGTGAAATTCACTCTTTTGCAATTTAGAGAGTAACATTCTTCGAATTACTATAACGCACAAAAGCAATTAAAAATACATTTGGTCTCAGTCCTCATTCCAATACCACGATAGAACCCTATTGAGTACCTCGAAACCAGAAATTTTCCGCCCGATCCCACTTCCTCCGAAATTTAAGACTGTCACATGTTCATGTTTATTTACATCCGGAAAAATTCTGATGGTGGTTTAAGATATCACTTATTAACGGCTTTATAAGACCTATAGTTGTGTCCACTTTGAAAATTCCAATGTTTTCCACCAACATTGCATGGGCAAATGCATCTTGGAGAACGGATATTGTAAGAGGTTCGTGCCTCGCAAAGGAGGGGACATCTGTACATCGTACTTTACAACCTGGTACCCGTATTTTCCTTCCCATCAATGTGTTTTTAAAGAGTAAATTTCGACGTTGCGAGACGCTTTTACCAACTTGAGAACTCTGAGATATGAATTTTCTGCGCACACTTTCCATGCTGCTTAGTCCAATGAAGTTGGACTCGTTTTTTTGTTTTACTCAGAGCTATTCTCATACATTTCCCCATATAGCATCAAAAGTATTGCATGTACCTTCTGTAAGAACCATAATTCTATCTGTAAAGATCCACAAGGATTTTATCCATTTGTTGAATATATCATGCTCGCATGTGGTTGAATCACACTCTCCAACTTTCTTAGAATAAAATGAGGACAAATCTAAATTGGTGATTATACATTTTTAATCTATAGATTATATTTTCATATATTTTGATTATATATTTAAATCTAAAACTGCATTTGTCCCTGATAACAATCTGAATATATAATTTAATCCTAAGAAATTTAGAGAACACCTGAAGTGACTAACCGAAAAAGTTCGTTTAAGAAGACGACTTTAGTATTTTCATCAGTCGTGCACGGCTATGCAAGTATGCTTCTGTCAGGCCCGATTGCAACATCATGCATGCAAGTTCAAAACTTACCATGTTGGTATTTTTTTCCCTATTTTTTTATCACAAAACAAACATATATTTGACGTTCGACAACTATAAAATCCCAAAAAAAGAACCAAATTTTCCTTCCTTTGGGAATTATTGGAAATGTCAGTCAACAAGGGCAATTTAAATAAGACTAGCAGATCATTCTTAGAATAGCAACAAAAAGTTGGGACTTGTCGATTTGACAATCACTCTCCAAATCATTTTATGTTGTTCCAATGGGCGTCCATCATCCAGCCCCCACAATATGCTTTATAACAGAATATATTAAACACTGGCATACTAGCCTCACTAGGACTAGGACAGGTGAGGTATAGGCATAGGGGCCTAACTTCTTCCATCGACACCTTAATTTGAAAAAACTCAAGAGTTGAAGAGTGTCAGTTTTTAAACCCGCGAACTCATTTCCCCGCCAATTACCGTTACCGCCCACCCACGGCCAAACCCTTAACCTGATGCTGATCAGCGACCATTCAAAATTCCATAATTTGCGTTTGTAACTTGCCACTTCGAGCGAATATCGAGTAAACAAAACATTGGTGCGAGTTTAGCCTAGGTTTGATGCTGCCATCAATATAGAAAAATGGTTCCACTACACAGGAAACTGCCCTGAGTTATTTATTGCTCGGTTAAAAAAACAAAGAAACTTAAACGTGGCCATGCATTCATGACCATTTTGTAAATTTTCACACGAAAGCATAAAGATGGTCCTTATTCAGAGTATATTCCAATAAAAAATGTTTGCCTAACATCATCATCAAATGTTTGCCTAAACTCATAAAAATGTTTGCCTAACATCCTAAAATTTTGTAACCTTCATACAATATGTTTGCCTAACATCATAAAATGTTTGCCTAATCTCCTACAAACGTTGTGCCTAACATCATAAAAATGTTAACTTTCATAAATATGTTTGCCTAACATCATAAAAATGTTTGCCTAATTCATAAAACACCGTGGCCTAACATCAGAAAAATGCTTTTCCCTAACTTTTTCAACTGAACGTTTTTAATAACATTTTACAAACATGTTTTGGAAAACATTTTGAAAACCATTATCCATCAAAGTTATTCTTAAACATGGCTTCTAATGTGATATCCATACATGTACGGTTTCAATGTTTTTAAAACATAATCGATAACATCTTTACAAAATGTTTAAAAACAACATCAAGATAAAAAACAACATATTGGTAACATTTTTCAACGTTTTTGAAAACATGCAAAAATTCAGCAAAATCATTTCAGCAACATCTCTAAACATTTACTGTATCTAAGAGTACAATTTTCTGATAATATCCTTACAAAGCTTACGATTTTTGTAGTTACTGTTTGAGAAATGTTTGTCTTAATGTTTTGATAACAAGTTTACAAATTAATTGGCATTATGTGTTTTTCGAAATCCATTTTAAAAGCACACATTTTTAAAACAATCGTAAAAACATTGTAAACGTGTGATAATGTATCAACAATGTTTTCGTAAGCTTACAATATAAGCTGATTTTGGGTCGTTGGCCGATAGCGTGGGCCGAGGGGCAGTGGGCCGGGTGGAGCATAATTTGGGGCCGAGTTGGTATTGGCCGAGGTGACCTGTTCCAAGACATCAATCTCAACACAACAACAACCAATGACTGGGAGCAATGACTCATACTCCCGGTACGCTGGCTGTTTGACTTCCACTTTCCACTCGCCATTAATGATGATGATTTAACGCGCGAAAGTGAGTCTCAATATAGATTTCTGGCCTTTTATCAAGGCTTTGATTATTTATTTAATTTGTGCGGAGTCCTCCCCTCTCTGAGGAACGCTCAAAGTTCAGTCGTAATCAAGCTTTCGCATATTTCCTTTCTTTGGACTCATGGTTGATTGGTCAATGTGTATCTTGTCAATCGTTCGCTTAAAAAGTTCCTAGTATACGAGTTTATTGGAACTGATCATAACCATCCATTATGGGTTTGGTAACCGATTCAAACAAAGCGACAATTACCGGGGCGAATAAGCCAGGATCCCTGATTAGGCTTACAGCTACCTGGATGTAAAAAAATGGCGAACACTTGCTGCTGTGAAATGCACGGTGAAATCATGGTGGAATTTACATGACTCGTTTTGCATTGTCACTGTGTACACTGTAGGATCCCGGTAGGATATCGGCTTGCTACACGTACTGTACGTGTGCTGAATATTATGACTATCATGAGGGTTTTTGAAGCTACGGCTACGGTTGGGGTCTACTGATTTGATTCGCTTACTATAATTTGAATTTTACAGCATTCTAGGTGAACGGCTTTGTATGTTACACGTAGTTTCATTGCATCGTTCAGCTCATGGTTCGGCCGCAAGTTTAGCCTTAAATTGTGCAAGTAATAGGTGGGCCTCGTCACACCTTGTAAGTTCTCCCCAAGGTAATTTTCATTCTAGACTATGATGTGCGTGTCCCCTAATTTCTCGGCATGAATTTGTGAACTGGACTTCATTCTGGCTTGATTTTTGGGGATGTTCGCCACAACGTCCCATTTGCGTGGCAATGTTGATACGGCTGGTTCAGGATTATTTTCAATTTAATGTTCAAAAACAGTGTCAAGGTCTGTGAATGGCAATTTTGACTGGTCACTGCAGTACAAAAATTTGATACATGACTGACGTATGCCTTAGTCTAGTCTCATATGCAGGTTGGAAAACTTTACTACTAGCCTTTAACTGGGGACTGTATTTCTGGCCGAGCTGGCCTACAACTAGCCCATCTGCCATCTCACCTACCGTACGGACTCACTCTCACTCGCAACTCGTCAGCTGTCAAGAACTTCGTCCATTTTTGCTTTGAATCGTTTGCTAATTAAAGAAGCCGTGCAAAAATCGAACAAACAAAAAAACTGTAATTTTGACGGGCGACGCTCGATATTGCCAGTATCTGAAAAACGTTGTCATCGAGGAAATTGGGCGGTGCTTACGATGACGACTACCTTGCTGCACTTACTGCTTGCCACTTGGGAAATACCAATTTGCGCAAATACGCCTCGCTCTCCGCCGGCCTCTACCCTTCGCGTTCGACATGCCCCTCGCCCTCGGCGCGCGTCCGCGATGGTGGTAAAAATTGCGAGGCGTCCTTTGACAAAGACATCGTGTTCTAGATCCACTTCAACATTTCAATACGACGAACGAGATAAATTTTAAGCGTTTCAATATGAACTACAGAGACTTGATTGGTGACGAGACTAACATGTAACTAATCGCCCACCCAATCCCCCTAATCGAAATATTACCACATCAAGACATTAAAGTTCCCGATTGTGGTGGGTCACATAGGGTAGTTCACAGTGACCCGGAGTCACAAATGGCCATACCGTAAATTGAGTGTGTTTTAACTTGGGCTATTTTATGGCCCTCCGCACCTGTTTTTTCTTTTTTTAAATCCCGAGTACTTATGTGTGCGCAGTATGTACTTAAACTTTAAGTGGCTTTAGGAAGATTGCTGGCGGGGGACAATAAGGGCACGGTTATCATAATATTCCACCTTTGTCAGAATTCAACGTCTGTGAGGCTGTCAAATTAACAAACATGGTGGCTGCATGTTGAAGGATGTTGTGGCAGTACTGAATTCAGCCCAATTTTGGGCTTTGTTTGCCTTTACGAACAATCGTTTCACACGAAATTTTTGAAACGCATTTTAAATACAATAAAGCGGAGATTTGATAATTCAGGCACTACTGTTGTTCGGGACATGAACAATGTTGTTGCTTGATATTAGTTGCACAACAGTGCTGAATTATCAAACTCGATATTAAAGTGGACGCTACCTCTAGCTCATATTTGCACGATAGCCCCATTTTGGCAGATTCCTACTTGTGGAGACAATTCATATTATTTTAAATTTAATTATTTTCAGGAACGATGGAACTGTCCATTTCCACGTGCCCAGAACTTCACCAACAAAACGGCGCTGTTACAGGTAGCACTGCAGTCTACTCTACTTTATTTACTCTACTTTACTTTAATTTTTTGGTCATGCTTGCACAAGTTTGCTGCTAGTCAGTGCTGACTATCATCAGCTCAGACTAGCAAAGCCCAAGCTGGCCAGGTCAAGAGCATGAGTATAGTCTGTCTACAACTTTGTAATCAATGCTATTGTCATGGTTGTTGAACAAGCCGACTTCTAAGTTTTACTCAAGGCCAGGGGAATGAAAAGTTTTAGATTTGGCGTCCGCCGCCCGCATGCTCCAAACCCTGCCGCCGAAATTTTCATTATATTTAAAAACTCATTATTTGCATAAAAATGCTCTTCATCACAAAAAAAAGCCAAGCCTTTAATCATCAAACGGCTGAAAAGGGGGTATAATTACGCAATAACCCATGCATGCAGCACTCTGACAACACACACACAGAAATCAAAGAATCTGTGTTAGTGGACGAATCGAATCTGTGTTAGTGGGATAACCCACTACACAGAGGAAGGTCTATTGAAAACCACGTAATAACATCTCCCCATTAGCCGTGTGGACACCAAATGTCATTTGTTTCATGGCCTCAGTCTTCCTATACAGATAATATAGCCCCGACTTACATAATCCATAGACATGATCCACAACAATCCAAATCATCCTTAGTCTTACTCTTGAACAATTTTTTTTTTCATTCTTCAATATCATAAAATCAAGAGATTGGGAAATTTGCACACAATTTCAGACGTGTCTGTGTTATGTTGACATAGAACAAAAGGAAGATCCAGTAGTTTCTCACCCCCCTCAATATTGCCATTATTGGGATCTATTGAATGGGATCTCATCATTTGTTTATGTTTTGGCTTGCAAGAGTGCACACACATTGCACTTATACATTGTCCGTATACAGTCTTCTGTAGTCAAGTAGTGCTACTCCTTGTCATGAAGGAAACAGTAAATGATGCCAACAAAACATGCTGCTGTGCAATCCTATGTCTGTCCTTGGGTGTCTGAGGGTTTGTATTGATCAAAGCTGAAGACCCATTCGATGGGTGTACCTCTGTAAACGTAGTTCTACTGAATGTTCGGGCATGTCAACATTCAATCAATCTTTTGCATATCACATTTACGAATCACCCCTCATTTTTCTAGTATAAAGCATTACATAAGTCAAATCGTGTAGAACGAATCCCGACAAGAATATCCCTTCCAACATACAGACTTAATATTTTATTTTCATCGAATCCAACCGAAGTGCAGGAGACACTAACAAGTACAATGTCGGTGCATGATAAATACTGCGGCCATTAAGGGTTATTTTTCTTAGGTGTCATTGACTTCCGACGCAGCACGCTCGGCAAGATACACTTTATGCAGTGCTTGATTGCTAACGGCTTTTTGGGGGGGCATGGCATTATTTGGCCTTTACGTGCCGACCACCAATGTCAAAAAACGACGTAAAGGTTCCTTACAGTGTACCTCTGACTGACAACATTTCTTGATGGATTGATCCGTCAGCTTCTGGCTGAACTGTGAACTCGCAAGTCAACTCAATAAAATTACATTATGACTAATGAAAAAAAAGGGGCCTCAGCCTTTTGAAAAATATCCGGACGCAATCTTTCATTCTCATGGCCCAACACTACAACGCCTAAGGCTAGTAGTAGTAACAGCCTCAGGCCCTTTACATTACAATTACATGCTTACGTACCATTTTTCTCTCCACTGTGTGAGTTTTGTCCTACCGGTTTTTACTTGAAAAGCCTCCTCAAAAATCTCCTGTGGTCGACAAAATGGATAACAAGTGCTTGCAAGCACTATTAACATCGCCCCCAGATATGTCATTTTCTGAAATTCGTTCAATGCAATACTGAAAACATTTAATTGAATGACACGTTAGCTCTTTGCCGGCCGTGTTATTGTTGTCTGTGGACTTGACCTTTGACCAACCGGTCACGTTGGTGTTTAACACTGCAGCAGTGGGTGTGGTCTTTCTCCATGGAGGTTACCGGTGATAAATTCTGTCAATCTTAATCTGTCCATCTCTGATTGTGTCACTTCATGCATGCATATTGTCGAGGCCTAGGGTAATGGTTAGATGGCAGCGCAATGCTCCAATATAAAAAAAAATAATTTATCAAATGATAAACTGAGTTTTTCTGAGAAAAACTGAGTTTTTTCAAGTGATAACTTTGTTTTTTGCTATATTAACTAGTTTATCAAGTGAAAAACTAAACTCTACTTATTAGTTTTATCGCGAAAAAACATACAGTTTTTCAGTTAGATAAGAAGAGTTTTTTCTGATAAACTTAGTTAGCGCTTGAAAAAAAACTTCGTTTATCAAATATTTTGAGTATTGTGCGTGCAAAAACGAGTCATCACAGATAAATTTAGTTCTTCAGATAAACTAAGTTTATCAAATCTCTTGAGCATTGCGCGAGAACAACTAATTATCAGTTGATAAACTCTTTTTTTTTTGACATGTTGTTTTAGTGATAACATAGTTTTTTGTTGTTGGTGACAAGTGAAAACTAAGTTTACCACGTGAAAAACTAAGTTTCAAATATATTGAGCAATTGACGAAAAAAACTTACTGTTTTTCACAGATAAAAACTGTTTCTGAATAAACTCAGTTTTGCACTTGATAAACAAAGTTTTATCCGCTGATAAAGTAAGTTTTTCAACACGTAAGCGCCGATGCTAAACAATTGAAAAACTAAGGTTGATCATCAAAACTCCTGTTTCTCAAAAACTAAGTTTGAGTAGATACATTAGTGTTTCTGTAATAAACCCTTCGAAATTTAATTTAAAATGGTGCAACGAAAGATTTCCAAGTCTTCCATATTTTTTGTAGTTATTTTACATAGTTATAGACACTCATAGATTTTCCCCTACCTTTTGTTTGGCTACAAAAATAACGTTTAAAGTCCCATGAAATGCAAATGAATTGATGTGTTTTGTTCAATTCTACAAGGAGGGACCAGAAGCTTCATATTTGGGTTGGTGAATGACATCAATTAGTGAAACTCTTGATTTTTTCAGAGAAGTAATAGAAAATTTATATTGGAAGGGATACCCTGTTTAGTGAATGGATAAAAAAGGTGTAGGTTTAATCATCTCATTTCCTGGACCTTAAAAATTAAAACAAAGTAATTTGTATCTGGGTAATTTCCATAAATAAGGGACTTAGAGCAAAGTGCCACCTTCGGTGCCTTCATCAACATAACTAAGAAAGTGACAAGCAGATGTCCCTGCAGCATTCATTTTAAGATACTCATTTCCCTAGTGGACTTGCCAAGATAGAAATACAATTAATTTCCACAGTAAAGAAATACATAAAATTTGATGGAAAAAGTAAATACCACTTTTTAGGCAAAAAAAATTGTGACCTTTTAAATTTCTGGGGGTTACTATATTATACTACAGCCTTGAATGGGGTAAAATAGTTTTGTACCCAGATAGCATTACGAAACGTTTGGCCAACGTCGGCATTGGTTTGCATTGGATCGCGTAGCAAGCCAACGTAGTGCCAACGTTGGAACAACGTCGGCAGTGGCGGCATTAATTGGCCTTTTTACGGTCGGCAAGCCAACGTCCGGCCAACGTTGGGGAAAATGGCATGCACAAATAGCCGTCTGGTCGGTAGGCCAACGTTGGGCCAGCATTGGAAAAAAAGTGGAGTGGTCTTTTATGTCGGTAAGGCCAACGTGGGGCGAATGTTGTTGGTCGGCAGCCGTTGGGACAATGTTGGTCCCACAGACTATACTAATTAGGGCTACTTAATAAGGAAATTAGTAGCCTATGACTGGCCAGGGCTTTTCGCAAGTGCTTAACACAATAAACAGTATGTCCTTTGCAGTGCTATCTTTTCAATTTTTGCCTAATTTTTTTCAACACACCGCGATACGAGGATTCCCTTAGCTTTTCGGGTTATTTTTTCACCTCTGTGAAGCTCTGTGACGTAGATCGCCATTTTTATGAGTCATTATTCTTTACTTAGTGTGTTCATTCCTGTTGAAGTCTTTTTACAATGATATATTATATTTTGCCGTACGTGTTTATCAAGCAGGGCGAGTTACTCGATTGGTTAGTCATGTCACAGCCTTCCCAATACAAAGGTCCTGTGGTCGAATCCCGGTCAGGTTAGGTGACGTTTTTTTGTTCTATACAATAATATGTTACCTAAACATAAGATAAGAACTATACTGGTGTAATAAATGTGAAAAAAGCATAGGGAGATGTTATCTTTTTTTTTTTTAAAATAATGTTTTCATCACAATATGCCTTGCACATATGCAAAACATTGTTTTATTATGGGTTGGATAACATTGCCAATGCTGGCCCGACATTGGCCAACGTCGAAATACGACACAGGTTCATCGTTGGGCCGACGGAAAAAATGACGTTGGGCGACGTATTTTGTTTTTCGATCGTTGGCCACGTTACGGGGTGACGTTTGGGCCAATGTGTTATAAACTGATTTTGAAAATAAATCACAAATCATTCAAACTCTGATTGCAAGTAGGCATAAGTGAATCTCTAAAACTGTGTTTCCCCGTGTGATGTTTGGTTGTCCCAAAATCAGTTAAGAACCCTGCCTTTGGAGTGTAGAATCCATATTACTTTTCCAAAGTGGATAATTTGTGTTTGATATTCTTTACTTGTAATGTTCCATGGTCAGCAATAACCATAAGCCCTATCGGGTTGTCCATTACTGGTCCTAGCATTTCATATCCACCACCTGTTCATCTTAGTACAATCTACAATTGATACTTTATGCATTATTATATAATATAACTGTGATTACAATTTCTGTCACGTACGATTTGTTATGCTGGATAAACTGAATGATAGAAGTTTACATGTTTTTGATATTCAGAAAGATTAATGATCAACAAATAAAGAAAATATGAAAATATGGCCTATTATACTTTTGCGATGACTTTTGTGTCCCTCCCAAAATGTTACATTGTGACATATAACCAAATCTTCAATTTTCATCTTATCGTATGTTATTTGCTAACATTCTACTTAATTTATATCTTAATTCGGTTTTCCCTTTGTTAATAAAAAGTGGACCACTTTAAAGCACACTTTGAAAAAAATGGAGAATAAACATTTGGTGTCCCAGTCACGTACACACTTCTTTCAATACAATTTACAAATGAAGAGCGCCGCTCATTACTCTCACTACTAAATGGTAAGTCATATTTGTGAACAGCTTGGGGAGATTTTAAAATTCTGTAGTGTTTGTTTTCATGACGTTCGAGAGACTTCATAGACCTTAGGTGGTCAATATATGCGCAATTGATAATGGGAAAATCCGTTATGTTCTCGGCTATCGAAGCTGAAAACAGATTTAAATAATACTTTCCGTTGTTTGAGTGTTTTGGGATTGTGTGTTAATGTCAGTACGTTGCGGCCATGAGTTCATCAAGAAAAAAAAGAAAAAAGAAGAATTGAGGTTGAACACGTACTCCTCAATAATCGTAGATTATGCCGATATAATGTGACTAGTGAGATGTACTATCTGTGTCGGTATTACTTAGATCATTCTTAAACCCACAGTGTCATCCATTGCAGGTGACATTTAATTCTATATAAGGTTAACCTAGCAAATATGCATGGCTATTTTTCAGCAGTGAACCAAGTTTTGAACTGTGCACAGCATGGGAGTAATTGATTTCTGTCAAACCGTGTTTGGTGGGCGCGGTCAGCAGGGTTTGCATGACACGTACATGTACATCTCACATTCCATTGTGTTGTATATTTGGTCGTCACCCGAAATGTACTACACATGCGCGAATTGCCACGTGACCAGCGTCGGGACTTGTCACTATAATCTTTTATACAGGCGTCAACGAGAGCTTTGTTTGTGCAGATACACAGAACATTGAAATCAATTTTCTGGCATACGTTCTAGAATAGTCGATTCGCGTTGATACTTCGACCTGGAGTTTTGGACCTATTCAACCCAGCTCTACCGGGAAAATGAAGAATTCCAATGCACGTGCCACACCCGGATTATCTTGGAGGACACTCCAGTCACTTAACTCACTCACATGCCACTAGTCTTGGTTCAAGACGCTCTGCTACTGGTCCCCTTTTCGAGGTACAAATCCCTGTATGATCATTGGTATTGACCTAGCGAGCTAGTATTGACCCTTACCCCCCGCACCTTAGTCCATATGTAAACCCTAGAGGCTCGAACACTTCGTCGCCCTTGCGAAGCCCGGGGACGACCCACAATATGGAGTGTCCAGTCAGTGTACCTCGAACTATGTACAACCCGTACACAAATGACATACAGAAATAGCCTAAGCATAGTCCCGCGCCCATGTAAAACTTGTAACACATGTCGCAGTATAAACAATGGTCTCAGAAATCGATATCATACCATTCCATTTTTGTATACACGAATCACTCCCGTTTACAAACGAATTACTAAACCGGTTCGCACTGTCAACACTGGCAACTGCTACCCGAATCCTCCACATTAGAAATTTGCTAACTACAGGGATCGCTCCCTGCGAGCGAAGCCGAGCGTCTTGTAATTTTTTGATGTAAAAAAACTTGATGGGCCGAACCATTATGCAAATGAGCACATGTAATTTGTACTCATTGGATGAACGATGTCGCTTCGTGCTGTCAATCATATATACGCCGGAGTGGCAATGAACGGGTCTGGTGCCTGGTCAGGTACTATTTATTTTGCGTGAGTTCATGTACAAAGGAAGTCACGCTCATGAATTAATTAATCTCGATCCATACGTCATTGCATCGTATCTTTGATTGGATATTAAAACTTGAATAATTCACCGTCGCCCGTATATGGAAAAGCACCCCCCCCGCGAAGACTTTTCCAGAAATTCGGAAAAATTTACAAACTGTCCAAGACGCTTCGCTGAGCAGGAAATTCGTCTGCACGTGCAGCATCACTCGTCTTTTTAATTGTTACGCGATAACATGAAGACCGTAGCACCTGCACTGGCATTGTTGGTTGGTGAGATTCTCAGCCGAGTTTGATTTTTAAAATACAGTAATAGGCTATGATTTCACTTTGTCTAGTGAATAATTCCAGAGCGAAGCGGTCTTGACCAAGACAACCTGCCAACTCACTACAATTTCATTCATGATGGAAACGCACTATATTGTATTTCAGGTCTTAACATTGCTCACATAACATTATTCCAAGTCCCTGGCGCGCATTGAATTTCACGCTCAGCACGATGTACGCGGGTCACATATCAGATGAATCGAGTATAAAAAAAATGTTTTATTGGATTGCAGAATGTATTACACACTAACACACACTTGCTTATGGCCACCTCTTCTGAAATAAACATAAAAACTAATATTTTAACTTAGTTCTGTTTTTACTACTTTGTTGCCTAATTTAAAAAAAAAATAGATTTCAAGGGTCCAAATTTTCCAATTTTCATTTCGCAAGACCCCCATTTCGCAAGTTTTTGTTCAGTACGCAAGGCCCAAGGAGTGTCCCCGGGCCGTACACCATCCCCAAATGAAAATTGAGCCCCCCCCCCGGAATTATAACCATGGTTCAAGGACTTTTGTTAGCGTCACCCGTGGGAGGGGGCGTTGCTCAAAGGTTTGTTGGGTACCCATGCCTCGTTCAGGGGTTCTGAAGGACCCCTAACGGACCAGATTTGCGTGACCTAATATAAACCCCTAACGGGACCAATTTGCAGTGAAAATATACCCCTAACGGGACCAGTATTCATTTAAATATACCCGTTTTCGGTGAAAATAATACCCCTAATGGGACCAATTTGCGGTAAAATAATACCCCTAGCGGGACCTGCTTTCAATAAAGTAATGAAAATATACCCTTTAATAAACAAAGATCAATAATGTCTGTGTTTGAGGTCAAACTGTATTGATCATGGTGCACAATATCACGCTGAAATCTGCGTATTCAACGGGAAAGGCTTTTTTATCTTAAGTCAGAATTTTGAAAGATGCCGTAGAGAAAATAAGATCAGTTACAAAGTGGAGCTGTCTGTAATACAAGGATTTCAAGCCAACACTGGAGGGTTATGTCGCATATCCATGCCAGTAACAAAATAAAAAATATGAATGTTGATGATTTTGTCGATTGTTTTGATTAGAAACGCTGATAATCCCCTTGAATTACATGTTTTTCAATGAGCCAGTCACAATCTTACCTGAATTGTACCCTAGCGGGACTAGAACTTGATATTGTGAAATTTGATACCCTAGCGTTAGTCAGCATTTGGAACGAGCATGGGTACCCCAAGAACCCCCACCCCCGGGGGTTACTCCACCTGCTTACTCCCCCCCGAAAAAATAGCAACATATTAGGCGAAATAGCTAGTGTTTTGGTGCAAAAATTAAAAATGACAGTATAGCATAATATACGCACAACGATCACAACGCACGGCCAACAACAGTGAAATCTTTAGTAATTGCTTTCAAATTTGTGGTGTGAGTGGTGTATAACTCGAGGCTGCGGAATAGGGTACTATCCCTTTAAGAATAGCAATGTAGTTAAAGGATGTCAAGTGATGCGCATTTAAATGTATTATTTCAGAGTTAAGTAACGGAACCAAACCTTAAAAGAGTAATTATTCAAAAGGCCGACTATAATGATTTCTATCGGACGCTATAGACAGTTAGGTGTTAAGTCTCAAGATGGGACCCTCAGGGATATGGACCCGTATAACTTTAAACTAGGGGTGGTTATGAGTGTCCCTTCAGTGCTACTCATGCACCAACGTAATTCAAAGGTATCGAAAAAAAAAAACTTCAATTTAAAATAGGTCCAACACGTTTTATACTAATGTCAGTGACCTAATTTTTAAAAGCATGTGAGCCGGATTTTTTTTTTTTAATGGGGGCAGATTTTTTTAGGTAGGTCGGATTTTTTTAAAATGGTTGTTAGAATTGGTCGGACCCTTTCAAAACATCGACTGAAAATCGAAGTGTCTGTGTGTCAGGAGTATTTTTTTTAAACAGCCAAAAACCATAAAAAAGCCAAGATACAAAACGACACACACGTGAGTATAGAAATAAAGAAAACAAAACTTCCTTTGTTTGACGCGCGTTGACGAGAAATAGCATAGTGCAATATCATCAATAATCACTTACGCTCGCAATTCACAACCAGGCATGTATTTCAAACCCACAAAAGTTTATGTACACGTTTCATGTGCAAAATATGAAATAAGAAAACGGAAACGATGAATTCGAAGTACTTTCAAACGGTCATATAATGATATTAGTGGCAAGGCCGAAACTCTTTAAAAGTGGTTCACAGACCGACAGCCTTATACGAAATGGTAGTAGCCAAACTTAAGAATAAGTTTAGTTATCCTCCTGATGGCTTTAGTTGATAATATTGAAGATAATTCACTCTATGGCAAAAAAATGACGGTTTTAAGGGAGTCTTTTGTTCAAAGAACTACTGAACCTCACTATCATATCCAAACAATTTGCGTTACACGCAGTAAGCTTCCTTTGGGGCCGAGAGGTCTAGCGTGGATTTATTGATTATACTTTTGGATAGTCTCTTGTTGTCGGTTCGAGCTCGGCGGGAGCCCACGACTTGCAGCACATTAAAATTACAAGAGAGTAAGATCATTTTTTTACTTACTGTCACCTTGGCCATTGAAGTGTATGGAATGGAAGTATAATTCATCTAAGTTCAAACATTTCCAAATCTTATTCAGGATAACACGGTGTGTGGTCCACCCAAGTGGTTAAAAATAAAAACCAAAAAAAAAAATAAGAAAAACATCAAAAAAAGCATTAGAACATCATTGATACAAGCGACACACCCCGTGAGTAATTATCATAAACACCTTCCCTTTGTTTTGAACGCTTGTTTGACTAGCTGGGAACATATCGTTAACGACGCGTTAACTACTCGTAATACAATAGCTCAGCATGTCTTTCATTCAACACCCCTCAGAAGTATATTTGGTACTTTTCATGAGCAAGATATGAATTTAGAGAACGGAAACGACGAGTTAAAATGCTTTCAAACGGTTCATGTGTTTGCGATTTTTAGTGGCAAAATGTGAAACTTAAAAAAACAGTCTCAATACAACAGCTTTTATTACGAAATTAATATTGACAAAATTTAGTACTGTTTTCTTTTTATCCTCATGATGTGGCTTTCCTTTTATGCTCACATTGAAAATATTGACTTCATACAAAGAAATGGGTTAACGGAATTCTTTTGTTCAACAACATCACTAATGACCCTCACTAGCATATACCACAATTCGCGTCTTATGTACAAAGCTTCCTCAGTGGCGCAGTGGTCTATAGCGATAGGCCATCTGCGTAAATCCCGGGGGGGATTGGGGGATATCTCCCCCATATTTTGATGATGGGGATGTCAATAAACAATTCATCCCCGCCAATGTTGATGTCCGTTCATGTGTTTTGACCAAAAAGACCTCATATTTTACCAAAATGGTTTAAAAATGGTAAATTTTGCGCGCTTCGCGCGCATTGGGTCATAATTTACAATTATATAACATTTCAGCTTCAAATGCCAAAATTTTTAGCTCGCTTTCGCGCGCACAGGATCTTTTCAGCAAACCTCATTCCTTCAACCCAATCCCCCCCAATGTCACAAAAAATTATTTACGCCACTGTGCGATAGGCGTCATTGATTTACTTTTGGTTAGTCGGTTGTTGTCAGTTAGAATCCGCCTGTGGCCCACCACTTTCGGCAGTATTATCTAGTATTCAGTTCTGGTGATCATTCTCTTAATTTGTGGCTAACGTCACCCTGACCATTGAAACTGATATGCCAAGTATATGTAATTGTTGTATTCAGAGTAATTATCCAGGAACACTAAGGTTGTCAGTTCGATTTTACACTGAAATTATAAATAGATCTGTTGTCTTTTGAAGTATTTTTCGTTAAAATAAAAATATCTAAAAAGTCTACCTAGGACAAAAAGAGACGAACAATTCTTAAAATAATCCGGTGGATTTCTCCAATTTGAACCTAAAAATTATATCACAGTGAAAAATTTCTTCTGCCGTCTATGTAGAGAAGCTCCCTCATTTCTTCATACGAAGACAAACCAGTGAAAATGTATTGGCATAGCATCTCGAGCATGAAAACTATAACTTATATTTGGTCCTGTTTTGGAGTTGATTGTTGGAACACTGATATTTAATTTGCTGTAGAAGAAATGGGGCCAAGTTTGCCAAGGGGGCAGACGCACTTGAGTTACTTGGTGCTCTCTTAACATTTATTAACTTTAATATACGACGGCTCGTCCTCTTTTTAAAACTTGGTTGTTTTTTTTACGTTTTGAACGTTTTTTGTTAAGATGTAAGTGTACAGGTTCCACTCGTCGGTACTGAACGAGTTAATACAATGTGATGCCGACAAGTGAAAATATAATTAAG
>JAMKCH010023434.1:0-20603 GCA_023653785.1 Ophioderma brevispina
GAGCTCATCCAGTTATTTTTTAATCAATTTTTTAAAACATCAAAAACAACCCCTATTTCAAGGAATGGTATAGCCCAACAATCCGGGGGGAACCTTGGTGGGTTTGTGACAGTTGTTTTTTTTTTGTTTTTTGTTTTTTCTCCCCTTTTTATTTTGTTTTGTTTTAGAAATTTTTTTCTTTCTTTTCCACCCGGATTTCAATTTGAGGCTCCGGAGCTAATTTGAGGCCAAAAATTGGTCTCCAGAACTAGATTTTCCGAAAATTTTAGAAAATAAGCTGTGATTTCACTCAATTTCCAGCTAACTTTTGGTACGGTTTGTCGGAAAGAAAATTTTGTAAATGGCTTGGTGACAAGAAATTAGGGTCTCTAGGAACTAATGCCTAAAAAAGAGTTAACTGGAACTGAAAAAGAGCCCTGAAAATGAGGAACTTATAGGCACACATATCCATACTTCCTCCCAATGTGAGAACCCCCCGGGCCAACACCACACCCTATGATTATCTTCATGCTTTGGATGTAATATATAACTACCATAAAATCCCATCAGAAACTATCATAATTTCTTGCTGTTAGTAAACAAATAAATGATAAAAGGGGGAAATATAGGGAAAATGAAAATGTCCAAGTTTGATATGAAATAAGGTCCATTTTTTGTTGGTTTCAGCCAAAGGCCTATCATTAGTGAAGTATGATAAATTCTGGTTTTTGCCCGGGCCCACATTTTGCTAAAAGTTCATAGAAGATTTTCCCCCTCCCTGCTCTGAAGGTCATCACAGAAAATGGCCTCCTGTTGACTATCCGGTTCTTCAAATGTATGCACTCCTGAGGCTTTTATATTTTTAAAAATATTTTTTGCCTTCTAGGGGAAACTCCAACCGGCACTCATCGGCAGTGCAGTTTATCCCCTGGAGCTCCCTGGTGCTTTAGCAATAAGAGGTATTTTGTCATAGCAAAATTTGTCAACATCATTTTTGATTAGCGGGCCCTAGTATTTATGGATGCAGCTAAATGTTTTTTAAGTCCCACTGAAAATAATTTTGAATAGAGTCCCGCTAAATGTGACCTACCCAATTTTTGACTACTCATTTACACTCCCCAAGACTTAGCCTCACTTGTGAACTGGATTCTGCAGGTCTACGATCCTGATTTGAGCTTCCTCTGTTTGTTTCCAGCAGTCCATCATCTGCATTACTTGGTGGGTGTTGAGTGTGGTTGGCCTCTTTTTTTCTACGGCCCTTTTTTTGGCATTTTGAGCTGAGCCTAAGTCTGCCATAACATGTTTAACAATGAGAAAGGGGATCTTTATTCACTTATAAAGCTTTTTTCCATATTATGAATCATATATGATTAATAGTGTCCAAGGTTGAGTATTACAAATACTATACTGTAAAAATAATTCACATCATTTCTGCAAGATTTTACACAATCTTCTAGACCCCTCAAAACAAATTCTAACCAATCATTTCAGTTTGTGAACCGGTTGGGGGGGGGGGGGGGTTTCTCACACCATGACCATAAACCAGGGATGTGTCACAGACATCGGCTCATTTTCTCAAATTTATTGCAAATTGTCAATTAGGACAAATTTCCTCAATCGGAAGCCAATTGTCAAATTTGCTTAAAATGTTGGGAATTTGAGGAAAAATGACAAATTTGGTTAATTTGGGCCCAAATTTGCATCTCTGATATGTTTATGACAGCGTTCAAGCTTGAACTTCCGTTTTTGGTGGACAGAATGGTGGAAACTGAAAGGAAAGATATCCTACTTAAAATACCATTTTTGTAGGTGAAATTTTGTGTCGAATGTAGAACTGAATCGGAAATAAACAGGCATACTTCTAACTTGAAAAAATTTTTCCCATAGCAATGTACAGGCATATTTCTGCCCGAAAAGTCCTCAAATTGAGCAAAAAATCGGTTCGCAAAAAAAATAAGTCCTTAAACTGGACTTTCAGCGGCTAAACAATATAAACGTGCTCTAGAGGGAGGTCTTGGCTATAGAAGGTAATTTGTTTAGCTTAAACCTACAGTTTGGAAAGGACTATTTTTTGGCGAAGGCCTTATGTTTTCAACGCCCTCCAAAATGTTAGGGGGTAGGGGTAACATATTACTACTTTATTTGTTCAGTACATTCCAAATAGTCAAGTTTAGATCACTATTTTAGCTATTGAAATTACTGAACAAAAAGACAAAAGGAAGAAGCATCACATAGCTCATACCAGTGAGAGTTATGGCTTTTTCAATCACAAAATGGGCGAAAATTGACATTTTTTCCCAAATCAATGTCACCTGACACTGCCGACTTTCTAACCTGTTACAAAAATAAAGAAAAAGATTGATCCCATTTAATGATTTGAATATCAAATGGGACCCATTGTCATGTCACAATGATTAAGCATTAAAGAATAGTCACTACTAGGTAGTTTTCATGTTATAACTACACAGGAAATAGCAAGTCAAAAATTGTTGTCACCCGGAAAACGGCCATTTTTGGCTAAAATGGCCAAAAAAAAAAAACTGAATTTTCTCAAAAATCGGTGAAAATATTGGGTGGTTAAGCAAAATCTGAAAATATATGACATTTACCCTTAGAAACATTTAGTAATCAAGAATTTTGAATGTTTCACTCCTAAAATATTTTTCACACCCCGTGTCCGCTAAACGAAGTCAAAGGCTTGACGCGTGTCTTATGGGTCTTTTTTGGCAAAAGTGGAGATAGCAAGGGTCCCTACTTCAAGACTCTCAGAGGCACGCCCCTACCCAAACCAAAACTTGAGACCCCCCGGCTTTAGCAGAGGGGGATTTGTCATAGCAAAATCTGTCTGTCCACCTGTACCCGTAGACCTGATCCAATCTACAGGACAGTTAGTAATACCACTACTTGACTGTGACCGGAAGGTCTGTGGTCAAGGTCATTACTTTGTGATACTTCAGACTTTTCTATGTTTTATCAGACGCATCTGTATATAAAATTATCTACTTTTGAGGATCCAAAATGGAGTGGGGTAGACGATAGTAAGTGATGCACGTTATTTGGGGTAGGTTACTGCATTGGCATTGTGAGTGGAAATTAACTTCTGGTCAACAGTTTTGTAGGTGAGTGGGATTTGGGGGATTGTGTTGTTTTTGGTTGGAGGAAAAAAGCGGGAATTTTTGGACGAATTGTGAGGCAAGTGGTTTAAAGAAATTGAAGTGTTTGTTTTCGTCGTCAAAGTCAAACTTGCCAGTGTGGAATAGTCCATGTCCGTAACTAGGGGTGGTGAAATTAGTAACGTGGTGATGTGTATGTTATCTGTGAAGTAAAGGGGATGTACGATTGTCATTGATGGTGAAATTTCCATAGCGATTTGTAATATTTATTTAACTGGCTTAAGGAAAAACAAGATCATGATGTAGTGAAAAAATGAGAATTAGGGTTTGCTTTTGTTCTCTGTAAATATTACTTGCTCTGGCTATTGTGGTTGTCCAGTTGTGACACGCGATCTCATCTTTCATCTGGTGTGATGTAATGAAGCAGTCACAATTACAATTTTCAAATTTTTTCCGTGCACAGTGGTCTAATGACACCAACGCTTTTTTGTCTTCATTCCTGGTTGGTTCCAGGGTTCGATTCGGTTTAAAAAAGAGTCCACGATTTCATTTTGTTTTATTGGTGTTATTAGTTTTGTCTTGTTTGAGCTGTTTGTTTCCAGGAAAGAATGTGGCATTTTTTTTTTAATTTAATTTTATTGGTTCTCTTGTTTTTTTAAATTCTTTTTTAAACTATAGTTAAGTGAATGGCAAAGTGGTATCTGATATTGCTGTTTAGTTGTGGCTCAGCTTGGCAAAATATGTGGAATATAACTAAATAGGCCAGACTGTCAGGATTCTGGCCTAATGAGTTCCACCGCCAACTTTATGTTGCAATGGGGGACATAGAAAATGCCTGCGTCGTGTGTTGCGTGCGTGTGTGCGTGCGTGTCTGCGTCCCACGCAATATCTCTGGACCTAACGCAAGTGTGGGTTGTCCATCTTCGCAGCAAGATGCATCTCAGTAGGTCGTTGGCGGGATGGTAAAGTGGGTCACGTGAACATAGGTCAAAGGTCCAATATGGTAAAAAATAGGGTCAATTTGGTAAAACAAAATAGGATATATTGTTAGAAGCCTTGTAAACACAACATATTTTGATCTAAGCAAGTATGGAGCCCCAATTGCTGGCGGGATGATGAACTGGTGGGGTGTGGTCAACTCTCAGTGCCAAAAAAAAATTTGAAAGGTCCCTTTTCAAGGTATGCGGCGGGGGGGTCATCAGGTAAATGGATAGTATTGGCTATAACCCTGGCAAATGTGGTTTAGGACGATGATGATAAAACTTGGGGGGTGTGGTCAACATTCAGTGCTAAAAATTGAAGGTCATTTAAAGTCATGCGGGGTCAGCCAAGGTTCAAATCACTAAGTATGTGGTAGGATGATGAAACTTTGTTGATTGTGGTCAACATTCAGTGCCAAAAAATTTTATGGTCATTCCACAGGTCATGTGGGGTCATTTCCAAGTCAAAATCATAACATGGTAGTATTTCATGAAAAATGATGGCGTGTAGTACGCATTCAATTTGCCGAAAATTTTGAAGGTAATTTCAAGGTTCATGGGGGGGTATTCAGGTCAACTAACTCAACATATGGTAGGTCATGAAACTTTGTGGATGTGGTCAACATTTCTAAACCGGAAATTGTTGAAGGTCATTTCAAGGTCAAGTAGGGTCATCTAAGGTCAAAATAACTACCAAATATTTGTATGGTCACTGTATTAACATTTGATACCGTCAAATTGCAACTGCTAGGCAGGCAGCCTCAATGGTTGAGAACCACTTATTTCCCTCACAATTCTCCCTGTGATCTTAAATGAATTTCCCTCCATTTAATACTCGTGACGGGCGGGGGACCTTGTGGTTTGAGAACCTCCTTGTTTTAATTTGGGATATGTTTGTGCTTGACAAGCGCTAGACACTAATCTGTTCTTTATCTTGGTGGGTGATCTGTCAGTCAAATTATTGCCTATGGCTCCCAAAAATTTGGCTGAACATGCTTGCACATGTTTGACGACTACTGCAAATCTTATTTGAAAAAGGCATGGATGTAAGAATTGCACATCAAGTCGATTCGTCCAATGTGTAATGTCTGCTTGGCTTTCATGTACTTTTTAACTTATCACATGAGGCCTGTTTTTTTTCTTTTCTTCTGTTGTATTCTTTTACTTTTTGTATTTGTACTTTTTAAGAGTGTTTTTTGCAATTGTGTGTGTGTGAGTGGTTTGCCGAACTCCTTGCTTCATGCATTTTCCACTTTCGCATGCTATATTGCTTCATTTTAGTGGGTAAATGTTTGTTGGAAATTTGTAGGAGCACGCATGCCCATACCACACCTTGTTTGTAAACTGTTTAACTTTGTTTGATCTCATTGGTTGATTTGTGTATGGATTCACCACTGGGTAGGTTGTGCCAGTGTTGTTGAAAATGTTTTCCAAATCAATAAATACTAGCCTAAATAAAATAGATTAATCGTAGGATTTTTTTATTCCGCATTTCAATTTAAAGTTTAGGTCGTGTCACGATTCCAATTCGTTCTGAGAGGTTGTTACTTTACCCAATCAATACACTAAAAATTTGATGTGACAATACCAGGTCAGATTAAGGCCATTAATTGTAAAATGTCCTTTTTCTCATGAACAAATAAGCAAGGCTAATGCATCTGATAAGTTTTCCAAACAACAAACTTGCTTGAACAAACTATGAAGCATTCAACATAAAATTAAAGTACAAATCAAAGTAATTATTACCCACCAAAGTTCTTTTACGGCACTAAGGAATATTAAGAAAATCTGATACATTTCATTTATTTCATCTAATCCAGAATAATGCTGACATCTTGGTCCAATCTTTGTAAGTACTAAGAATTTTGGTCACTCAACAAACGGCAATATTTATGTGAGACTAATTTTCCTCACGTTTAAGAGGTTTCACCCGGTCTCGATTTAATTACACGTCCTATCCATGCTTTGATTGACTCCAAACAAAGGAGTTGATAGTGGTGTCTCAACGGTATTCAATTGATTCTGGTAGGAGCCTTATTATCGCTAACAAAAGGTTCAAATGAACAAAGTTTGTTTTGATCTCAACACATCCTCTCCAAATAATTTGTACCTTGAAATATGTATTTACTGACAGGAATAAAAAAATCATACTATATAATCATTAAAATACATGGAACAAAAGAAAATAATTAAAATATAAATAAATAAAATACAAAATAAGAAAGTCAAAGGAATTACATTGAACAATGAGTGAAAAAAAAATTAAAATGCTAATTAGTTTAAATAACTATAATAAAAACAAAATAGATTGAAAGAAATTAAAATAACAGCTAAATAGAAACAAAAGGTAATGAATGCAATATAAATTAAAAATTGAAACCAAAAATAAGCGGCTAAATAAAAATTACTGAATATAACCAAATAAGGCAACGCTTAACTGCAAATAAAAATATTGATCCTCCAATAATAAATTGATTAAGGAAAGATAAGTAAAAATAAATATAATATGTGAAATAAAAGAAATAAAGTAGAAAGAAATTACATTAATTAAAAAGGATAAAGAAACCAAAACTACAAAAAAGTAAAAAATACTAAATAAAAACCAGCTAAATAAACTAAAATGCAATGAACAAAATTTAAATTTACAATATTATATAAAAAAGGAAATAAAGAAGCTATACCAATTACAAAGTACTTAATGAATATTTTTAAGTAAAACAATGTTTAAAATAATGTTAAAAAGAATAAATTATAAAAAATAAAACATGCTTAAATTAAAAAATAAGTAAAGATACGCAAACATAATAAATAAATTATAAAAAACAACCCAAAAGTAATCAATTCAAAAATAAATGCAAATGAACAAAATAATATTTTTACCATTTAATATAAATAAAGGTAATAAAATATACCAATTAAAAACTAATGAATATTTTTTAGTAAAACAATGTTAAAATAATTAAATGAATCAAAATAAAACATGCTAAATTAAAAATAAGTTAAATATACAAACTAATAAATAAATTATAAAAACAACCCAAAAGTAATCATCCAAAAATAAAGGCAATGAAACAAATGAATAAAAATGATTAAATTGAAATAACAAATAAATAAAAGAAATGCTTATTAAAAATACAAACCAAATAAAGCATTAAATTAAACAAATATAATAAATTAGAGAATAAACGTATGATTTTGGGAATGGTAAATGTCCTTTACAACAATTGAAACAAGGCGATACCATTATTTTTAAGTGGAAGAAAAAGGCCGAAGGTTTTTAATAAAGCAACCTGCCCCCCCTTTTTTCCCCCCACTGCTACGCTACCGGTCCTAATAAACTAACTTCCTTTGATAGAAAAAAGTCTATGCTGTTATGTACAAATATTCAACTTGTAACCCTCCATCCATTTTTCTCTTCTCCCCCCCCCCCCTCCTCCTCCTCTCCAGGACTTGGTATGCCCCTTGGCCTGTATGCACATTTCTTCCACTTGACTATTTTGGAGATGTATGAGCAGGTTTCCTATTGACAGACAGATTTCCCAGATAAAATTTTATTTGTGTTCGTACCGGTGAATAGGCCAAAGTACAAAGTTTCTATTGTGAGCATTTTCCAGAAAACGGGGCCGACCGTCTCGGAAGGTTACTTTACCAGCTGAAGGTCAGCTGCATGGGTCACCATATTTTTATTATGGGTTGTGATCTCACTACCGTGTGCTGTGAAATTTTTGTAGGCCACTTCATTTCCTACCGATCTCAAATTCACTGATTATCAGCCTCTCCCATTCTGCAATCAGCGCTTAAGTTGCCTTGGTTGTCCAAACGAATGCTGGACTACATGCTGCAGTATTTTCAGCCATAATAACCGATTTTAAAAAAGGAATATAAAATCAGATCTTGTGAGAACGACAACAGACAAAATCACCGCGTGTACCAATTGATGACCTATGCATTGCTAATTTCCAGTTTCTCGCCGGAATGCACACCCTTCCGGAATGGTGTGTGGTGTTAACCAGATAATTTCTCTGGCATTATCCTTCCAAAAGAAGGATTAATGCCAGTGAAAATTTCATTGGTATAAGCAAGAAAATGCCAGAGAACTACTGTTTCTGTTGAGCCAAGTTAATCCCTTTTCCAATATATACCAGAAAATTGGTCCCAATAGAAACACACTGCAAGTTGTTGTTTTTCAATATACCGTCTTCCATGATTGCCTGTAGGGAATTTAAACCATGGATTCAATCCATGTAGCTACAACCCTGCCATTCTGAATCATGGTTGTTATTTCTTATTCAAATAAAGTGCTGGGCAGCAACCTTTCGGCAGACCTCTGCTAGTGGTTGGAATCCAAGTAGTTCACTGTCCTACTAACTGGCATAGAGCAGCTGCATAGCCCTTCAAAATTAACATTTTATAAGTTCTTGATTTTATGTCTTTTCTTACCTCTCCAAAATAGGGTCCAAATAGAACAACAGAGAAGCACAGATGTTCAACAAGATAACTGCAAATGAAATTAGAGTACAATCCACTAATGCTAGTCTCGGCCTAAATGGCAAATTCTCTCTAATCTGTTCAGTTGCCTTCTGTGTAATAGTGATCATGCAATATGGCTGATTTTGGTCAAATAAGGCGTGTCTTTTTCCCGCGTCTTGAGTCGACTTATCATTGGCTAACATTATCCTGCTTTCACACTGATTTGCAGAATGCAGAAAATGCAGAGAAAAGTGTACGCGAGTTGTCACCATTAGATTGAGTTGTGATTCAGTGTCTGCCTGGTATGCTGGGCTGGCTTACATAGCCCGACGATTTTGATGTACATTATTATAGTATGAGGTGCTCTGAGGAAAGATTTTCTTGGCGTTGATCATTAACCTACATACACAACATGTTTGTGTGATAAGATGCAGGGGGTGTTGATGTGTCTGTATTCTTCAACTTATTAGTCTTTGTCAAAGACTCGGTTTTACTTATTCCATGGGGGAGGGGGAAGGGGCGAACTCGAAAGAGATTTGTAAAACCATGTTAACCATGTAGTTTGGTCCCTATAGCTGAAAGCACCCGACAGCTTTCTATGGAGTATTATAAATGTCTGTAACACAGATAAACAACTTACAAACTTGAAAGCAATTTTATTCACTACAGAATTTTGACAATTCCATCTGTCTAGCTTGAGTAGAAATTGGAAATTGTATAATGATAATATGATGAATGAGCTGGCTGGTACAAGTGAGGATGATCTTGGTAATCTGTCTTTTCCACTAGAACAGAAAAACCACAGGGTTTGGCCCTGATCATTTATTGCATATCCGCCATTTTGGATTTTTGACCAATTTCCCTAGATTTTGAAACCAAAGACAAATTTGTTATTCAAATTTATGAGTCTTAAAGTATTCTTTATCCAATTATCTTTCATGTAAAACATGTCAATGGCTGGTCTTCCACTTATTTTTCTTCTGATGACTATTTTTGTAAGCACCTGAAACATCTTGGATTTTCAGCTAAATTTTATTGCATTTTGCAACTACAGACAATTTTTTTTTCAATTTTTTAAGCTTATAAGTAATTCTGTGACCATTAGCTTTCATGTAATACAAATTCAATGCTTGTCTTCGACTTAGCGAGTCATCTATGTACACGAAACCCTGTGAAACACCCATGAGGGTTGGTCTTGTTTTCACAATTCCCTTATAGTTCATGAGGTAACCTCATAACTTTGAATCTAGAAAAGTCAGTGCACTATAGTTGCTGCCAGAATTGTTCAGAGGTCGGCAACGCGTACACCACAATATTTTCATAAAAGGGGCGGAGACTATGGGTAGCCTCATGCGCGATTAACCAATGGGGAGGTCAACATACTCAAACAAGCTAATCAGCATTCACTTCCGTGTTGTCGCATGTCACGCTTGGAGCATGGTAAATAACTCTGAACAATTCTGGCAGAGAGTTTAAAAGCAGCTAATGCAGGAGTTAAATTATGTGGAGCACTCAGAAAAGTAACTATAATTTGTAATCAAACACATGAAAAATTTAAAAGTACTGATGTTGGTTTTTATAAACTGTTTTTGTTTTTCATGACACACACAAATTAACAATATATTTCCGATTTTTTAGAAATATTCATGTTAGAAACAGATGGGGCATTAGGGTTAATGCAAATAAAAGTATAACTCATTATCATGACAACTCGCACACTTGGTACTCTGCATTTTTTATTATGCAAATTACAGAGACCGTACTGTGACCCAGGACTGTGACCTTTTCTAACTGGTAGCTAGCAGCACAATGCTCTTGAAAAGGCGCATTTGAATAGCCTTGTCCAAGGCCCTAAGTCACAAAATTGTGAAATTCTGTCATACCATGCACCATCCACTGTGAATATGCAGTTGCTAAGAAAGCAGGTATCAAAATCAGTATCCAAATGGTATTAAAACAAAATGCTGTAGTAAAATTCTGTCCCACTGTCTGTGACTTTGAATCATGAAAACTCCAGTTAGTTTTATTTAGCCCAGGGGTTCTCAATTATTTTAGCTGAAGGGCCAGAAAGTACTGAACATATTGAAAGTTCCCTACTTAAGGGCCAAATACACTTGAATTCTTATGTTCCCCTTTATATATTTGAGCAAGTCGAGGGCCAAGAATCAATGGTTGGCGGGCCGGATTTGGCCTGCGGGCCGCCTATTGAGAACCCCTCATTTAGCCCATACTAGAGAACATGGGTGATTTCATTTTCTTGTTGGTACATGTATATTAAGTTTCATATAGATACACCCTCAAACATAAATGCCCCTTGACAAACATAATTAAGATTGATAAGCATAATTTCAACTCGACAGGGAAAACATCTAAAATTCCTAAATACACTTATTCTATTCTTCTGGATAAATGTTTTGCTGAAAATGCAAGCAATTTTTGAAGTAATAATTTTGTGGAAACATATTTAGACATTGCCGAATATGGAGGAGATACATCTTTGTAACTTTAAATGCTCTATTGAGGCTCGCCTAAGATCTTTTTATTTTAAAGTGTTTCATAGAGTTATTGCATTTCGGGATTTTTTGTATAATATAAAGAGGATTGAATCCCCTGAATGTTCTTTTTGCCAGAAGGAACCAGAGACTATAATCCATATTTTTTGTGAATGCGATTCCGTCATTCCACTCTGGCAAGAAATTGAGAACACTATTGGAAGGAAAACTTCTCAAGATTTTCGATTACCAATTTCCAAAAGATTTTTGGGATTTTTCACAATATGTTTTTTACATATATTACTTTGTGTACTAAATTCTTTATTTACAGATGCAAGTTCCAAGACAAAAAACCTCATATAAATGGTTTAAAGGCTTTTTTGAATTCCCAGAAAGACATGGAATTTAACATTGCAAAGAAAAAAGATAAATTATCTTTTGCATTTTAAAAAATGGGCCTTTGAGATATAGCTTTGTTTCCTTTTGGGTTGCTATTGTATTTTCTTATTTAAACCAGTTCTTTTATATTTTGTTGCTTTAGTGTACATATTTTTTTCTTTTCTCTTCTTTTCCTTTCTTTTTTCCTTCATGATTTTGTTGTGATTTTGTGATTCTTGATCAATAAAAAACACAAAGATAAAAAAAATTGCTAACAAATAGGTCCCATGGCAGCAGTAAATTACAGTAATTAATAAGGTTGTCCTCACTTGTCCATACTAATTCAACTATTATTAAGAAAAAAAAAATCATTTTTGGGAGACATTTCATGGTCTTTTTCAGTGATTTGTAGTTGTTGGAGATATATTTTCTGTCAAGATTTTTCATGTTTTCTTGACAAAGCAGCCCAAACGAACTTGGTCAAGTCTACATTTGAAAGGAAATGTTCATTTATGTTTACTGCAAACCTTGGAGCTGGGCCAACACAAAACCCAAGAAAACAGTTTTTAGCATGTTCACACGGTCACAAACTCAAAGGTTTGAAAACTCCAGAGGTGAAAATTAATCCAATTATTTGCTTTACTCCAAATTAGTCCACACGATGGCCAAAATTCTGAAATCATCCCCTGACCATTCTCCTCTGCTTATCATATCGGAGTTGTGAACGGAAAATCACCATCGGAAACCGTTATGTGCACTTTCGCGCGTGATCTTCAAACACAGGAATTTTGTCAAAAGATTGACCTTGCGAGGTCACATCCGCTCACTATCCCCCGAAGATGTCCAACGGATGACACTCCAAAACACTCCGGAGGTGTTATTGGAGTTTGAGTTTCACCCCTAGTTTTTTTAGGGGGATTGTTTTTTATTTATTTAAATTTTTTTTTTTAATTTTTTTTTTAATTTTTTTAAAAAAACCCGCTAGACCATAGATCAAATCCGGAGTTTTAAAACCTCGAATGCGTCCACATGGCCAAAACCCCATATCGACACTCCAGAGTTTTGAAACTCCAGAGTTTCAGGCTTTGTGAGGGACACGACTTTGTCACCGAGAGTTGATAGCTTGGTGCGATGGACTGTGAAGACACATTCATTGTGATTAATTAGGAGGTCTTCACTGTTCTGCAAACATAATGCGCCCGATTTCATGGATTTGCTCGTATTATAGGGTTGCATTGCGAACTAGTATGCTCATTATATCTCCGGCTTTTCCGATTACCTTGATTTTTAGGTCATCCAATACGAAAGACCTTATGGCAGCATGATTCGCGTGCAGTGGCATATTTTTTTGGGGGGTGCTTTCAGAGCGCATTCCCCCGGGGTTAATGCTAATACATGCAAAATTAGCCTGTTTTCAGCTATAGAGGTCCTCCGCCCCCAAAGTCGTCCTCAAAAAGCAAGGTCTGGATATGCTGGTGTGTGTGTGTCTTTCAGTCCGTGTGTGTGTGTGTGTCAAACTTTTGGTATACAGTTTTGGTTAAAATGTTGTCTAGCTTTTTAGTGCAGTGTTGGATCAAGTTCATACTTCCTATGCTTATACATTGAACAAGGGGTCTTATCTGGGGTAAGAGATGAGGTCAAAGGTCATTCAGGGGTCGCTTAGGGTCATTCTATCTCATGCATGTGGTATACACTTTCGGTTAAAATGTTGTCTAGCTTAGTGCAGTGATGGATTAAGTTCATCCTTGATATGCAAATACATTGAGACAAGGGGTAACAGATGAGGAGGTCAATGGTTGGCAGGAATTCCCTATGTACCCCCTTTGAAGTTCTACATGTAACAATTTTTTTTTGGCCTTAGGGTTAGCTAATTAGCTAAAGCGTGACCTGCTGTCTGACTGTTATTTAAAAAAATGAAGAGTACTACCTCTGAAATTCAGAAGAATTCATATTGTGGGATCTTGTATGTTATAGCACCCTCTATATGCCTATTTCCCATAGAAAGACAAGTGTTCTAGATTTGTAGGAAAATCATATTTGCCTGAAATCAAATTTCGTAAAATTTACACAGGATGAAGTTAGTGAAGTAAGTACGGTAATCCAAATTCGTTACCAAAACTGTCGTAGTTGATATTTTTTTGTTTTATTTTGGTTTTGAAATGAGACTTTCAAACAACACAGCTGTGAAAGAAAAACAAACTTGGACAGGTGTAATATTTTATTTAAAGTTCATGTATGCTGCTTAGTATCTGACATTTATTTCTTTTCTGTGTCGTTTGATAGTGCCTTATAGTTAGTGGAGAGAGTGGAGCAGGGAAAACCGAAAGTGCCAATTTTCTTGTACAGCAGCTTACTAAACTGGGAAAGGTAAGATTTAATATTAGTTTAAATACCTATCTAGTTTCCATTCCTTCATCAGGGGAAGATTCAAGTGGAAGCCAGTTGCTACTGCCCCTCCTTGTGTCCTACCATTTGATTTTTTTTTATTTAAAAAAATAGTTTGGCATGGTAACAAAATGACACAGATTTCTCTGTACTAAACTGTTTGCAATGGAATGGTAAGGGATTCACATCATTAAATAACATGAAAAACATGTAAGTATCCCCTAAAAACTGAGAGAAAAGCGAGATCTGGTTGCAAATCTGGTGCTATCAATATTAAGTTATAACTCTGTAGAAATACAAAAAAAGGTTGCATTGGTATGTTTTTTTGATCGACAAACCAATTTTAACCGTAATTCTTACGGGAACACCTGACTAAAAAGTGCTGTGACTCCATGATCCCCGGTGCATGCTAGTCTTTGCGGTCCAGTTACTCGAGAAATTTTTGGGGATAACTACCCGAATTTCATGATTGATGGGTAGTGATATGATGACTCTTCAATCATATGGTTATCTTAAGGACTGAGTTGTTCCATTGAGGAGAAAAATGACGTTTTCATCTTGCTCATTTTGTACAGGCCACGAATGGTGACCACTATTTAGTGGTGTGAACCGTAGTGCCTATGTTAAAACCCAAAAATCCATTTAAGGAAGGGATTTGCTCATGACTTCCACACAGTAGGCTTGTTCATACAAGGGCTGTAAACTTATAGGTCCATATGTACAAATAGTTGACCGGTCTAAAGTTAAACTGGCCTAAGTGTAATTTTGTCCCACCAGAAAAGACATACATGTGACCAAAGTTTTAATTGGTTTTGAAGTTACTTGTAGTTATTGCCCGTGGAATGCACTCGTGGTTTAGTAAACTTATAGGCCATATTCAACAAAGAGTTAGACCAGGTCGAAAGTTAGACCTGGGTCCTAAGTGTAATTTAGTCCCACCAGAAAAAAACTTTTTCCTTTGCACTGACATGAGGTATATTTGTATTTTGAAATTTGGCATTTTTATCTTTGAAATTTGCTATTTACTTTTAAAGAAAAAGTTAATAATTGGCAAGAACATCATTGTTTTATTATGAGTATTTAGAAGGAAATACACTTTTTAGAGAGTGATTGACAAGTGTTTGGGAACTAAAAATGGGTGTGATTTTGTTTCAAGTGCTAGTGTCGACTTCCCACAAATTATGTATTCAAAGAACCTTGTTTAAACATTTTACGACATAAAAAATATGTATCTATGTAAACCTAGAAGTACAAAGTAATCAATAAACAAGGAATGCTTGGTATTTGTTCACTTCTATGATTAGTATTTTGTGTATTAAGTGGAAGAGATTTGTTTTGTTCATACATCATGCGCACGGTTTAGACTGTGCCTAAGAGTGGGGTATGGCGCGTTTTTTGTAGTAAGGCGCTTTTTGTAGTAAGGCGCGAAAATGCTACGCAGCGCATTGATTAAATTTAATTTGTCCTCGAAGTTTAAGAGTATAATAACCACGGAATGCGTGTTATAGTGTTAATACCCCTTCTGGATTGCTTGGGTGTGACTGCACCTCGATGATCGCTAAGCTTTATAGATAAACAATTCAAAAGAAAATTAAAATATGGGTTTTGACTTGCCTCTATCGTAATCGTCCTCTTAGAAAAGCATGCTTGATTCTTCTTACATTCACAACAGAAAATTCTAAATTATCATCACTATAATTATCCCTAATGGCACCTGGATCTTAGAAAATACCAGCGCACTGGAGTGAGAAAAATGCATTAAGACCTAATGTAGCGATTGTGTCATCAACAAAGACACATATTGGCATGAAGCTGTCGCAGCATAGTATCCCCGTCATTGTACTGAGGCACAAATGGCCCTTGTTCGGAATGAATATAATTTCTGACTTTCCTCCTTCCCCTCTTCCCGTATTCCTTCACTCCCTCCTGGGAGATGTGAGCATTGGGGTTTCTTAGATAAACACAACATATTGGCTTATTCACTTCAGGTGTGATCTAATACATTGGTTAGTGTGCTCAAATATGGCAAAACACCTGTGTTCTACAAGGTCTTCTCAAAAACTGGTCGCATTGGCATTTTTGAAAATAGTGGGAGATATTTGTAGAATGTTAAAGGAGGGGAGCATAGTTATCTGTTGTTTTTTTGTGCATGTACAAAAATTGTATTACTTTAAATTATTTTGTTGTTTGGTGTTGTTGGTTTGACAAAAAAAAAACCTATTTGTACAGGTATTAACAAGTATACATACAGGGGCAGATTTTGGGGGCAACCCGGTAATATGCCCCTCCTATTTTTTGCAGAGCACAGGGCCCCCGGCGCCGCAACAGGGCATTGGGCGCGCTGTAGATCAATAAAAATGCCTTTTTAACGCACAGGGCCCCTAATATCTCGAAGAATTATGGACAGGCATGGTCGGCGTGTAGATCAGAATATGACTCTGTGTGCCCGCCCAGCCGATGCAGTATATTGCTTTAACCCCTTTCAGAAATTGCAAACTTGACTGAAAAGAAATATGGCCTCCGCGTGCCGGAACAAATTGGCGGGCCATCTATTGAGAATTCCTGGATCTGCCCCTGGTATCTTTGAAAGCTTCTTTAGACCGAGGCCGAAAGTAGTGCTAATACTAGTGCATCAATGATATAACTATTCATTTTTTTTAAATAATGTTTTTCTTTCCCCCCAGTTCTCCCCCTCCCCCCCACCAGCCGAAAGAATATGATGGAGTTGTTTAATTGGCAAAAAAATAATTTGTGGGACCAAAATCACCAAAAATTGGTTCAATTCTCCAAAGTGTGATATTTTTCCCCCAGAATTTATCACACTCTGGCCCCACCCCCCCAAAAAATGTCACTTTGCTCGACCCATTCCCCCCCCCCCCATGTGGGGGCCACTTCTTTCTGGAAATGCCGTTGTGTCTCTCTAATCACCTGATCGATTCATAAGATATTCCAGTACACACAGTGTCAATTTTTTTCAGAAATAGTGGAAGTGAGCTCACTTTGCCTGGAATAGCAATTAATCACCTTGTTCTCAAACTCTACGCCTAACATGTACCAATGCCTTCATGGTAAACTCAGCATATTATAAGTTTGCTTGAACTAATAATAAACAATCCTATTAATCTGGTTCATAGAGTTGGTCCGACTACTTACTGGGCGTTTATGTCAAATGCAATTCATTCTCTTTTTAGTACACTTGACTTACAATTTATCCTAGGTGAAAGCGTCAACACTTACTAATGTATCTTTCGATGGATCAACAATCGAACAAACAAACTTTGCGGAATTCATGTAAGCGCTCAGAGGTTGCCCCAGCTCTGGCTGGATCATTTTTGAGAACCACGTGGTTTGGACACTATAAGAAGCATTGATACACATTTTCCAAATAGCCATTGCCGCAACAGGGCGTTGCTTTGGCCCTTCACACATAACCAACTACAGATGAACAATTAGGTTATTTTCATCACCCATCACAATCATAGAACACACATCAAATAACTAAAAACATTAATACAATTTATCAAGGTTGTACTTACCTACAGGTTGATTTATTAGAAAATTGTGCGGATAAAACTTTCGTTGAAATGCCATGTACACCCACTGCTATCATTTGGGGGTGGAATGGTACCATGTATGATCAAGTTGGCCTGAAAATTATACCTTTTGGTGCACCCCTTAACACCCAACATTATCATAATGCTATATTAAGTGTTTTTTATGTGGGTTGTTTTGCTTGTCACAATCTGAGGCCTCTCTGTTTTACTACACCCCTCTCGTTAAAACTACCCCAAAGTGCTGAAAAGGTTTTATAAAGAGGTCAAAACTTGTTGTGGAATTTGGGTAACACCACTGTACAAGGTTAAATATTTTAGATTATCTTGCCTTAGTCTGGATATTCACCCATTGTATCACTGTAGTTTTGTAGAGTGGGTAATAGGTGGCAGTGTTGCAGTAGTATTTTTTGGACAGGCCAGGTTGCAATGTGGTATGGGGTGAGGGGGGGGGGGCCCAAATGACTCTAAAACCCTAAAACACATTTCCATAGGAATATGACATGAAGCTCTTCACCTTTAAACATCTGTGAAAAAACAGAGGATTAGAAACAAAAATAATAATTTATATAAACCACCGCTATTCATAAAAAATGTAAGCTGCTTTCCAAAGTACTATTCCTACCTTCATTATACTAGTTCATTAGAATCCAATCATGAGGAATTTTAGCCATGGTAGTCCTTAAGAGACATGACAGGCCCTTTCCAAGAGAAGTGCCCTCAATTCTTTTTCAACCCCAGTTTTTTTGCATGTTGGACATGCTTACCAATGTATATATAACTGAAAGAATACCGAATACCGCCGTCTTATGAATAAATTAGTGGGGGAGGGTTTAGTATTTTCCTTTCGTGCCTACACGAAATTCAAAGCATTTTTTCTATAGGACGATGACATTGCCCGTAGTTCAAAACAATTTTTACGGGTTTTCTTTCAAACTTGTTCGTCCAATAAACCTTCGAAAACATTCTCGGTAGTGTTCTACAACCGATCACGTGCAATTTGGAAAACATTTGTTGATACTAAAAAATCTCCTCCTGTCACTTAACGCTGCATTATTTTGTGATTTTGGCAACTCCTTATAAACTCATTTTCAAAATTTGAGTTGTTTCTGATGGTGGCATTTTTAGTTTTATGAGCGAATGGTTTGTATCACAATTATAAGCCACCATATTTTTCGGCCAAGTTTTTTGTGGACAGAAAATCAAAATTATAAATTTCTTCCAGAGTAGATCACTCGACATCAGGCACACAAAATACATTAATGCCAATAGATCACTCATTTCCTCTGTATGCCATCGAAAACAAACCACATCACGAACAAAATAAATTGCACGGGTGCGTAATAGTTTAATTTTTGTTGTGCATTTTTTTTAAAAACTTTTTGGTAACATGTCAAACTTAAATAGTTATAGGACTTTTGAGTCAGTTTGCATGACAAATGTAAGACAATATTTCTGCGGCCTTGAAATGGATATTACAACTAGTCAAAGGCATTATCACATCGCGTGTACAAAAATGTAGTTGACAAGTTCGGATACCGGGCAACCTATAAGTTGGAGAGAACTCAATTTTGGTTAGGCAATTCAGACACAGGGATAAAGCTGTGGATCATGATATACCCGTTAAAAACACCATTTTTAATCTATATAACCATCAATAAATTAATTTAATCTCAGTTGGTGAGGCCAACATACTTAATGGCTGTCTCAGTTATTTTGAAATATATTTTTTGTGTGTAGTAATTAAAAATAGTCATCTAGAACTAAAGGTAGTCACATAAAATCCTTAATTTCCAAAGTTAGAGAAAGTCAAATTTTTCTTTTTCACGCAGTAACCAGTTATGTACAGTATATATGCCATAGGAAATTTTTTTTTGGGGCAATTAAAAAAAAAAAAAAAAAAAAAAAAAATTTATAGCAAAGTTGTGAGTTTCTACCTGAAGGACTTTGATTTGACTAAGTTATTTGACCAGTGATGTAAATGGACAAGCCTTATGTATATGCAAAAAACATGATTGGTTTGAAAATTGAAGGCGCCCTCATCAGGAAATTTTTGACTGGGAAGAAGTATCTCGCCATGCTCAAAACAGGAGATTTTTCTCTAACCATTTTTTTTGCCTTATAAGAATACTTTTTGGTTTTAACTTAATTTCCCCCCCCCAAGGGAATCGTATTCTGTGTCAATTATTTTCTGTAAAAAATTCGGGAGTGGAGCACTCACTGTGATTTACGGGGCTAACGTTGTCCCCTTGCTGGAGGTATTGGTAATGGCACTGACAGTGTTTTTTTTTTTTTTTATCAATAGTCAATTCAAGAAGGTGTTGGTAATTTACAACAATTATTGACTTCTGTTGTAAAATGATTTATTTCAGGCATGGATCACTCTCTGGAGTTACGAGTACTACAGGTCAACCCCTTATTGGAGGCATTGGTAATGCACCACAGTGATCAATGATTAACGCCAGAATTTGGTAAATTCTTGGAGTTATACTTCACCGAGACTTGTCATGTAGTGGGTGCTGAAATCACACAGTATTTACTGGAGAAATCTAGGGTGGTACAACAGGGAAGGTGAGGTGTGAAACATGGTAATTAAGAATGCAGTGTGCTTGTCCGTGCTTGTTAGGTAATTAAGAAATGCATTGTGGTTGTCTCTGCTGTTTGGATAATTGATAGCTATTGCTAATTATAGTGGGGTGGATAGGTGCTACAAAAAAAGCAAGAAAATTGGTGCTAAGCGACGAAAAAGAAAACCTGTTTTACCGGCGAGCATACCTTATGAGTAGGGTCGGTCGGGTCGGGCGAATGTTTTATAATTTTTTTTTCCTTATGCTGGAGCTGCACAATTGGCCTAAAATACCCCAACATCCTGAAAATCAGAGAAAAAATGAAAAAGTGTAGCAAACAAATTTTCTAAAAAAATTGCCACAATTGATAATTTTGGGCTAAAAACAGGCTGATTTTACATAATTTTTGGAAAAACTAAAAAAAAGATTCTGCAAAACTGAAAATCAGGTTTTTTATTTCGTCGGCCTACGGGATTTTAATATGTCTGATTTAAAAAATCACCAAACGCAAGAAAAAATGGCACTGTTTTGTGACGCATGTTTGATTGAATGTAAACAGAAGCAATTGCACTTATATGTCATATTTTTAAACACTCCTAAATTACTGTATTTCACTAAATTATTGTTAATATTTAGCAGCGTATTCAGGGGACTATGTCTAAAAACACATGTATCATCAATTAATAAG
>JAMKCH010023435.1:0-19562 GCA_023653785.1 Ophioderma brevispina
AATGCAAAGTTTGTGCAGTAAAAATTAGAGAATAACAGTATTGTTTTTAAGCCTCTGCCTGTATCTATCGTGTCATCACACATGCGACAGCATATACCCTATGAACAACAAGGCGGCACCCAGTTGTTTTACTCTAAATAGTCCTGTTTGCCCCTGTTATATTAAGTGATGAATATGGCAGCATTTAAAAGATACCTTTATTCTCACTCTTTAACACCTTCATTCAAAATAGAAGCTTTAGTATCATTTAAAATTTATGGTAGATTTCATTCAAAGTGGTTGTTTAGATTGAAAGCCATCACTGTAGGCTTTAATATATATGGCGGTTGAAAACAGTTATTTAAAAAAATTAGCATTCATATTTCTAAGGACAATAATAACTTTGTATGACAACATAACCAAAATCTGATGATTGGTTGGTTGGGGGTGAAGTGGAGTACTAGCTGTGGATGGGTACACCTTTACTTTTAATTGGCTCATAGGAACGCACTGTAGTTGTGTGAAACAAAAAATTGCAACAAAGCAAGGGAATGTGTCGGGCAGGTCTCACTTGTCCCAACATATGGAGCTTTCTATTTTCTATGATGGACTTTCTACGATGGTAAAACCCAAGCATTTTCATCCTCGCCACGGCGGTCCGTAGGGCTATTTGCGTGTTGTAGAATTTGGAGGACCGACGTATATCGCAAAGTTGGTGGGCAATGCGCACAATGTTTCGAGGAATTATCCCAAGAACTATCCATCATGGATTTAAGCTCCCTATGTCTGCATAGAGAGGATATACCAAGGGCCGCCCAACACATTTATGCATTTGTAGCAAAAACATGTCTGCATGTGCGGTAATGTGATCAAAATTACTTCTGGCAAGACAGCAGATTTTAGATACTGGCACTTGCGAAAAGTAACATGCTAGAAACCATACAATCTTTCCCCCAAACCTAGAGTGGCCGTCATGCTGTCAGATGTATGCCACAGAGCTAATTAGGAATTTCAGTTCTGGAGTGGGCACGCAGCTTTTGGTAATTTAAAAGTATGCTCCATGAATCTGTAAGGATTTATTTAGATCTTTTTGATAGATTGTTTAAATCATTGTACCATGTACTTAGGGATAGTGTCAACCCTAGTGCTTTTGAGTTTTACACGAATTTTCTGAATTTTTTTGCACCATTATAAACATCACTGTGTTCTAGCGTTACAACAAAGTGCTCTAATGCAGACAATCATGAGTTGTATTTTGATGCCGATTTAAAACAGGTATTTGACCAGTTTAAAGTCACCAAAACCACCTGGTCTTAACGGCGGGAATTAAGCACACTTCACGCCGCAAGGCGCACCATCGCGCCGCGCGCCGGGTGAATTTTTGCTGCGTATGAAGCGTGCGCGGTTTTATATACTTTTGCGCGACGCATCTTGGAACAACGAAAAATAATATTTGAAAATGTAAACATGTCTAATTGTAGACCAGATGAATTTCAATTCTGATTTCTGGAGTTGAAAACAAGGGGTTTGATTCAATAGTGCCTAAAGATGTATTTTCATCACTTGCACAACACTCAATTTAAAGTTAAAAGGTAGTTTTTGAGAAAGAGACCGCTTGAAATGGTGTGAAAAGTCACTTTTTACTAAAATTTTTTTTATTGATTTCTCAATTTTAATTTTTGCAAATTTGGCAAATTTTCAGACAAGATAAGCTCCAAAAATACCGAAGTCAGGTAAGGTTTACCTTTCCTACATAGCACTCAGTCTTCTATAGGGACGGTTTCTAAATTTTTCATTTTTCGATTTCTAACTAAAGATTTCTCCAATAGATACTCAAATTTTGGAAAAGGTAAAAATCCACTTTTTTGACATTTTCCCTATATTTCGAAAATTAAGCTCTATTTTTAAAAAAATGAAAAAACCGTCCATAGGCCATTTGTCTTTTTCTAAAAAATTAACATAAGAAATCATGAAAATTCAATTGTTTTGTTATCTGTCTGAAAATTTTAGTGCAAAATCAGGTTTTTTAGTATTTTTCTCAAAATACGGAAAAGTTTTACATTAATCTGATGCCATCATCGGTTCATCGTCCATTTTCTTTCTATAAATGTATCTTTTTACAGACCATAATAATATTTGCGAATTACAAACAAAATTAGATGCTCGAAGCGCAAGGTGACACTGCCCTTAAAGCAATCTTAAAGCGTCATTGAAAAAATGCTTGCTCTAAATGCTGCCTTGGATTCTAGATGGTGGCTCCCCAATTTTGATCTTTTTAAATGTTTGCATTCTAGGTGGTCAAAGTTAGGAGAACCGGATGTGAGAACAGCCGTGAGATGACATACGTTTGTCTTTAATTTGTTCCACCTTTGTTTTCTACAATATCAAGACAGTAACACTCGACACCTGTGGAGTCAGTTTTTTCCATTTTCCATAGACCTCTTACGGGGCATGATTGCGTCAGTTCAAAGTGGACAAAAAATGGTTAAAAACTTATTTTAGTATAACTTTCTCAAGTTGTAGATTATGCTATAAGATTGAATTTAATTTTATATGGTTTCCCAAAGTAGTATATTGAATTTTATAGTACGGTATTTGGAATTCTTTGGGTTCTATACTTTACTACCAAATAGGCGTGCCTCAATCACAGTGCGAACTGATATGGAATGAGGTAGGCGCCAGACTAACGCAAGAGACCGCAGTTGCGTGATTAATGCGTGGCGCGCCGATTCTGTGCAAACGCTCGGTACATTTGGTTTACTTTTACTCGCAGAGCGATAACAACCGAATAATTCCCACCCGTATTTGGTGGTTATCAAGTATCGCCAAAGATAAATTATTAGTGCTTAGGTAATTTTACGACTTGTCATAATTGATTTTTCTTTCTAGAACACTAAACTGCAATCTTAATATTCGACTAGTGAGAATCAACATCTTCATTCTTAACAAATAAGTGCCATATTAAGTAATAATTAGAATTTTCTCATAGAATTTTCATTTTAAAATGTTTCTGTTATTTAAAAAAATTAATTTTCTCAAAATCCAACCTTTTATTAAAGGGTGCTTGTTCCTATGTTTTGTCTATCCAGTGTTCTGTACTTGATATTATAAGGCCTGACACTTGACACACTGACCATCAAGTACATGGGAAACAAACTGCGGTTTTCATAGTGCACGCCATTTCATACTGTGCTAATATTGTGGTTAACCATGAAAATGGATTTTTTTTTTTATCTGTATCTTGAGAATAAAATTTTTTGATTGGAAGCTAAAATTTCAGGACGACATGAGAAAACATACTGCCTTTCATCTGTTCAAAATTTTAATACTACTGGGTACATCAGGGATGCCAAAGACGATCGAACAAGACTCTTTACAAAATTCAACAAGAAAATGTAGATATTTTGGTTAAACTGATTCCTAAAGTTTGGATACCACAGGTTTAACATCTTTGGATAGAAATAATTATTACTCCCAAAATAAGGAATTTGTTGAAAATAGGGGGGCATCATTTGATACCCTACTTTAATGAAACCACAAGACCTCAACTACCTAATTTTTTTTCTGTGCCAACATTTTTAAAATCATGTTTTCTGTTATCAGTTGGCCTTGAGTGTCCGCTTGAGTGGAGTATTTGACTATTTAAAAATAATTTCCAAATGGTGCCACTTTGTGCGATGCATCTTCTGGGCAGTACATATGAATCGAAACTGACAGAGGTTGGCTCCATTAACCGTATTTGTGTGGCACTATGTAGGTATTATAAACTTGAGTACCATAAATCAATGTCAAGTAGTTCATAGGAGCATGATGCGGAGTCTAATTGGATGAACCAAGAACAGAGCATGACACGTGAGTGATATAAAACAGATTATCTTACATGATATAAAAAGATTACATGGACATTTTGCAATGATATTGCACATTAGGTACATATTGGCCAGAAATCGTGTCTGGTCAGCATGGGTTCTTTCAATGACAAAGCTTAAAAGTTATTTAAAGGGTTGAAATTTGTCTCGGTTGCCGTCCCTCTTCACCTGGTACCCAGCCAATACTCTGCCACAGATACTCTGGCTTTCATGGCAGTTGTAACATATGCTAAAGTTGGGCATGGGCCCAGCTGGGCCTGGGAAAACGGATGAGAGTTAAAAGACACAGGGGTGTTTAAGCTGTGTTGAATTGTAATGTTGAAACAATACGAATTGTAAAGATAACAAAGATGATTGATAAGAGTGCCTCTGCCGTTATGGCAGCTTGGTTTGTCCCAGATAGACCAAAATGTGTTTTGTCATCCTCATGGATGTTAGCCAAGTCAGGGGTAAGTTTGCCGTGGCGCTTTCCTGATGTCTGTCGTATGGCTTTTGTTTATCTGTGCATTGAGGTAATTCCGTTTTTACTCGCACGAACTCTGTCACAAGTGTGCGCCGCGAATACATCATGCCTGTGTTTGTTGCGGTAGTGTTGCCGCAGTTTATGCTCGCCCACAAAGTATAGTAAAACAGTAAGTGTTAAGCCGACTGTTTACTGTATAACAAGTTCTAAGGACTAAACATTAAAGGCACCGATCAGTATCCACCCAGAGATTAAAATAAACAAAAAAATATTCGAATTTTGCAAGATAAGTCTAAATGTGAAGAATAAGTCCATAGGAATTTGCATAAGTTAGTTATTTCCAATGAGAAACGTAACAAAAAGGATGATCAGATGTTGGGAAGGTGCACCTCAAGTGCAGTTATGTAGTTCTGTTGGGTTTGAAATATAGTAAATAACTACTGAAAAAGTGTTTCGTGGGATCTCAATGATCTGGAGTCAGTAGTGTAGCACTACTTATACAAATTAAAACTAGAACTCAGTGCATGATTGAATGAGAGGAATGTGGGCGTAGGGAGTTCAAACCAGGGAGGGATATTCAGAGTACTAAAGGAAGAATATCAACAATAAGTGGACCACACTCCGGCTGATGTGAACATATTTGCTTGCTAACAAGAGGTACTTGTTAACCTTGGTTTAACCAGAACTTCAATTATCAATCATTTGCATTTACAAAAGTTCATTTACAATCTTCTGGAAAGGTCATTTCGATACGTTTGGTGACACTGTAAATGTAGGGATTAATCAAAGAGTTGAGTATACTACCACATCTCGAAATCCACAAGGAGATCATTAATCCATGGGCCTCATATTGATTTTGTAAATGGTTACCAAAGATTGCACAGTAGTATCAGTTGAGAATGTGACCTGGGTGGAGCAACAGATGAAAAAAACACAAGGGTGTTGGCAATGTCACATATAGGTGACAACCCTCGACGGCTGAGAGTTGGAATTTGATTTGCCGTTGATTATTTGGGGAGTGTCGCTTTCTGAAATTCTTGATAAGGAGTACGTAGATAGAATTGTGCTGATTGTAAGAAGTGATGCTTTGAAGTAATGACGTGAACTGGGCTAAGAGATGTCCAAAAATTCAGCGTGATATTGGAGAGCAGATGTACATGAATTGAGGCCAAGATCTTATGATGCAGTTCATGTGTGCAAAGAAAGCAGACCTTCTTGAGTTTAGCATTATTGAGTATGTTAGTGCCATCAGACCCAATGAGATTAGCCAGGTGATAAGAACATTGATAACATTTGAATTAGAATCAAAGCACCTGTGTATTTCAAAGGGTGGACATATCCCAATATTTCTCTCAAAGCTTACCAAGGTATAAGAGTTGGAAAATGCAACCCACGAGAGAAGCAAATCTGTGTTGCCAAACATGCTGCAATCTGTTCGAAGAATATGACCATGGCCATTCTGTCCTTTGCTACCACCAGACATGTATTGCAAGGAAACACGGTGATTTACTATCAGATCTGCCACGGCAAGATTTGCGAGATATAGGTGGGTCATCGTCCTCATTGCGATCCCCGAATGACTACGTCAGAAAGGCCATGTTTTCCAAATGCCAAGCAACACAATTTGCAAGGAATCTATCCAGTGTAACATGGTGTTGATAGGGGTGAAACTGGAAATTGCTCCCAAGAGTCATACTTTTAAAAAAAAAAACAAGGAAAAGTGCAGGGTCTGGTTGATGAATCAAGTCAGAGAATTGTTTGATTTTGTGTTGTAACTGCTGCAAAGCCCTTTAAGAAATCTGCAAATGAGGCCTGTTAAACAGAAGTTTTAATTGTTGTCGCAGTTATGGTTGGTCTTAGTCCCACTTACATGCAAATTACCTACCCCCCAAAAAATGATCAATTCAGCAGTGAGAAACTGTACCTGAAATCCACCGTGTGCTGTTTGAAATAGCATCCAGTCCTCTTGCTAAATTGAACTAAGGATCCCTGTTCTAGTAGAATCTGTGTTTGTAAATTATACGTCCGGAAATTACAAGGACTAGCCATTACTTTAATTGAGAAAGTGAATCTGACATAATTGGCCTTTCATATTTGATTTTTAAAGGTATCCACACGATTGCACAGTAGTATCATGTTGAGAAGGTGACTGGTGCAGGAACGAATGAAAAACACAAGGGTGTTGGCACTCACCATATAGGTGACCAACCTTGAAGTCTGCAGAGTTGACTTGATGCCCCGTTGATTATTTGTTGAGTGTCGTCTAATTCCTGATATTCTTGATAAGGAGTCCGTAGAATGGCTTGATGTAGACTGATGCTTTGAAGGTATGACTTGAAACTGGCATAAGAGATGTCCACAAATTCGGGTGATACTGGAGAGCAGATGTACATGAATTGAGGCCAAGATTTATGCTGCAGTTTCATGTGGCAAAAGAAAGCAGACCTTCTGGAGTTTAGCATATTGAGGTATCGTTAGTGCCATCAGACCCATGAGATTATCCCGGGATAAAACCATTTTGATACCCTTTGCATAGAATCAATAACCTTGTTATTTCAAAGGTTGCATTTCCAAATACTCTCAAAGCTCACCAAGTAATGAAGTTTGGAGATGCAACCCACTGAGAATAATCAAATGCTGTATTGCCAAAATGCTGCATCTTTCGAACAAGGTTACCAGGAGGCCTCCTTCTCGGCGTACCACAGAATGTAATCTGCAGGAAACCCTGGTGATGACTATCACAGATCTGCCACGGAAGATTGGCGATATAGCCAGGTTGTTCATCGTCCTCATTTGGCTATCCCCGAATACTAAGCGTCATAACTTCCCATACGAATAGAAGTGTTTTATTTATACATACCGAATTACAGGTGGTCTTGTTATGATACCTGTATAGGTCATCTCTTGGGACATCCAAAACACACAGTCTTAGCTCAGTGAGTGGTGGAACCATGCATCATAGGTCAAGTGACTCTAAATTTGCACGTTCTCTCATCAAAATCCGTTTACTTTTTTAAGCGCATAGAGGTCCAACTAAACTCCATTTGGGCAAGTTTTGGATCATATTAAAGCTAAGAAAATTATCTATTCAGGGATATCTTACACATTGAATTTCTGTAAAGTATAAGTTGGCACTGTGCCAAAAAAACAATTGATTTTTTCGTCTTTTTCTTTTTTTCCGATTTTTTTCATCCACTTCCTAACAATATTGTACAGTTGTAAAATGAAGTTACAATATTCGGCTTCCCTATTTTTCCACACAATGCATCTATTAAATTTATGTTCAATAAATATTCGGAAATTGATTATTACTTCAGATTTTTAGTTTTGACATTTTAAAGCACACACTCACCCAATGTGGTTTTATCCCTCGCCTTATCAGCGTTTTTTGTATACACCGTTTACCAAGGAGATGTATGTTCCCACCACTTCGAGAATTTGTTAAAAGCCACCCATTGTTATGATTTGATACGCAGTGGGGATAGCTATGGTCCTCTTCTTTCCATTGATCCAAAATAAGTACTACCGATACCTAGTACTTGGCGTCACAATGACGTCCATAAACTCACCATCGGCAGAATTGGCATTTCCCCCCACAGAAAATAGTGCAAAAATCCATTTTACTCTAAAATAGATAGAATATATATTTTGACTCGGTTTTCAACTCTAAATGGTGGCAGTGGCTAATTTTATATAGGCATAAGGTTTTAGAGCTATCTTTTGCATAATATTTTTCAAAATGTACAATAAAATATTCTTGCCACCCTCACCCCGCTCACCAGGCACCCACGGCACCACCACCCACCCTTTTGGACTTTTGACGCATAACCCTAATCCACCTGTGAGGTGGCTACCTCATATTTTTTTCGCTCAAAATGACCAAAAGTATGAGAAAATGGCAGGGCGGATCCAGGATTTGAAAAACGTCAAAATTACCGGTGCTGAAACGCTGTACTTGTCCATAATGGGCTTATTTTGCAAGATTTCGCAGAATTCCCGGGAGGCGCGAGCCCCCCCTCATGTCCCTTCCCTTCCTCTGGTCCCTCCCATGATCCGCTGCCTGAATGATACCCGAGCTTGTTGAGGACGGTTTTGGCATTTTTTATTTCTGGTGTTTTAATTGGATAGACCATAACTGGGGGGTAAAACCACGATGGAAGTTTGGGAATTGTCTCACATTAATCTAATACATTAGCTTTTATATGAAACAAAATTTATCTATTCGCTAGACTTAAATCTGTCAAAATCTGAATGCGGATTTTTGCGCCATGCCAAAAATTGATATATTTTTTGAATTAGTATTAAAAACAATTTGCTATCGTAATAAAAAATACACGATGAATATGGCAGTATTTTCCACTAATCTATAAATATAGGTATCCACCTAACAACTTCCCAACTTTGATTAACAACTCGGTGTAACTTTTTTTAGAATTATTGCATATAAATAAACACTGAATATTGCATCATTTCTTCTATTTCTCCTCCATATTGTTCCACCAATTAATATGTGTCAATAACAATCTTAAAATTGATTAAAGACTTGATTTATTCATTGAGTTACGATATTTAAAGTATGTTCACTCTGTCCTCTATTTGCGCCGGCTTTTGTCTGTGCTTACAGAACATAAAGAGGTTACACGCTAACCAAATTTGGGCAATTGTTGGCATCATATATCGATAAGACAATTATCTATATTCAGCTACCTAAACATTTTTAAATTGAAGTTGGCACTGTGTCAAAAAGAATGGCATTTTTCCTCCAATTTTCCATCAATTTTTTATACCATTATTAAGAAATACCCACTGAATAAAGCAATAAAGCAGTGTTCTCGATATCGCCCTCAAATTATCGACTCCTTGATTTAATTACTGGTTATTTGTTTGAGGTTTAAAAAAAATAATTGTTTTTTTTCTGTTTATGACTATAAAGGGGTCAACACAGTAAAGGGGGGATTTAATATTTAGTTAAAGATACAAATATTAATTAATGATCCCAAAACTTTTATTCTTTTTAAAAAATGGCATTGCCCTAATAATTCAGGTATCTGTATTCATGTATATGCCCCCCTATTCTTTGTTTACCTAAATGTTTTTTCACTTGTTTACGTCATCGTTTATTCAGCAGCCGATAGGATAGACATGAACAATGGAATATCAGCTGTATTACATGACATACACAAAATTGTCATTCTTATAGTCACTATCTATATCTATATGATAGTATATATTTGTTGAATACGATGTTTTCAAGGTTGTTCTTTTTCCTTAAAAATATACTCCCAATGAAATGGCCCATCTTCACTGTGCCCCCATTTATGTCAGATTATACTGCCGATACATTTCCCTCCAAGAAACCAGATGATTGGCAAAACTTATGTCTGTCTGTCATCTGCCAACTTCTGGTGTTTGGGTTCCCCATCAATCAGGTTGCTGTTATCCTTCCACGTCATGGCAAATACCTGCACTGTTCAATCTAGTGCGGCGGGCAGGGACTGTTTTGCATGGATAAACAAGGTTGGTCTGAAGACTTAATGTTCAGGCAACAGGATACACTTCTTCCAGATTATTTCACAAATCGGCCATTCCTCGGATGAATAGGGACAAAAAATTGATCTATTTCGTTCGTGGTATGTAAAAACATGTTCCAACTCATCTTTCCATGTAAAAAAAAGGAGAAAAAAAAAAAAAAAAAAAAAAAAAAGAAAAAACCACTTTCGAACAAATGCTCATTCTATCAAGATCAAAAAGACGCTATTTGGCCCTAAAGTTTTGAACTTATGCATCCTATTGTCCACTTCTTGTGACAAAACTTAAGGCTATTAAAGCAAACACTGATTGCGACTTTAGGACTTCTTCTTTTGGGCCACTGATTTTGAATACTCCCTTTTAGCCCAAGGAGGTACCTCCTACTCTTTGATATCAGAAATATCTCTACCTGTCATGTGGATTGTAATCTCCAATTCGTCATCTTGGCACCTTCATTTCAGCTAGCTGAGCACCTGTTATTTTTCTACTTAAATTTATTACAAACAAAAACCCCTTAAGTGGCAGCACAGCTCAAGTTAAAGTTCATTTATTTCATTTCAGAAATAAACTCGTTCCTTCCATTGAATCTCTGGACTTTGACGGGTTAAACCAACCGTTTTTAATCAGTTCAACCGTCCCCTTTCCTTTTTGAGTATATAGTTTGATGGAACTAAACTCCATCTGTCAAGATGCTTTATATTTTCTTCCAAAGCCAAGTAGTCTAGCTTATTGGAAGGACTGTCCTTGGTGCTGTTTCTCCATAATTGGAGTTTGGTATGGTATTACACTCTCTCCGTCATTGGGCTGAAAAAAGCGATCCACGGTTGATTCAAACCCTTGTACTGTCTTTGATGTACCATGGATTTTTTTTGCAATATGGTCCGTTTTTTGCATATAATCCTTGTTTCTTCTTCATAATTTGTGATGCCTCTAGATACCAAAAGATGGTTACAACAGCAGCATTACACGTGATCAGTAATCCCTGTTTTTCTGCTGTGCTCTGTTTTGTGAATGCAAGTATTTCAATTTGAGCTGCATCTTTGTTAAAGACAGATAGAGCTTCAAGACATGAAAGTGTGGAGGCAATTACAAGGTCTGAAGAAATCAAAGGAGTTGCACCCATTAATCGCATCAAAATTTTCCCAATCGCCTGGATAGTATTCTGGCTCCAATAGGTGCTAAATGGTACCAAATTGTAGGCCAAAGTGGTCACGGATTCTTTAAAAATAGGAACGAAAATGCAGTATTATTTCTGTTTTACAACCTTTTTCGCTTCACTTTTTGCCGAACCTCCCATGCAGTCATGCCACTGACTACAACCTGTTTGAAAATTGCCACTGACTATAAACTGTTTGGGAGCTGGTGTTATGTGGCTCATCCACTCACCCTTCTCCGTTTCGAATACCTGCAGAGCCAGCGTCCTTCTATGAATTGGTTGCCAATCCATACCCTTCCTTGCAGGTTTTCTCTCCGAGAAACTTCGGTTTTCCTCCTCCTCGCATCTAAAATATAAAATTAGACTTTCTTACATAAAGCCTTCCTTGTCGTTCTGGCTTTCCTTGTATGTTGTGTTGTAGCAGCATAAGGTGCTCCACAGCGGCGCCCGAGCACTTTGGGTGGACTTGTTGCGCGTAATAAGAATTTTAAATATTATTATTATTACAAACCCACAAACATAGAAAGGCAAAAAAACAGCACACAAAGGATTTCAATCACTATTTCTCTGACTTTGTTTAAGACAATCCTTCCTCATGTGTCTCGCGTGTTTTTCAGGAATGACCCTCAGATGCTCTGTTTCAACTTTGGACATGTTATATAGGCATCTCCATTTCATTTGACATGAAACTGATTGTGGATTGTGGATATTTTTGGAACGGCATCTGCCATTAACAGGATGTACTATTGATTTTCCTAGTTTAACAATGATCTAGGATTGGTAAAATATGGGAAATTGTGTTTGCACAATGTGTGGACACACTATTACAATATAATCATTTTGGGCACATTTTCATTCCTAATCAAATATTTTACCTGTATCTGAACAGATATGTAATTAGCTTTAATTATGATGCCAATTAGGTAAAAATTCCGTCAGTGTTGACTCCCTTTGTGTCTATAAACACCAAACTGGAAATAAAGAGGCGAAAATAGAAGACATAGTGCGAACTAATACTTAAAAATGTCGTAACTAAAAAAAATAAATGAAGTAAATATCATCTTCCTTCCGATATTAATTGGACACCTATATAGAACGCTAATTTCTGGAAATATTGAGAGAAATATTGGCTATCTTCATTGTCATCTGTAACATTTTGTGACAATTTTAATTAAAAATGTAAAAAAGACGTAAATTCATCTTTTTTTGGCACAGTACCACTTATACTTTCACAGCAAGTCATGTGTTAGCTATCACTGACTAGATAATTTTTTTAGCTTTAATAATGATACCAACTTGCCCAATGATTTAGTTTGTAAACCTTTATTAGCGCTAAAAGTAAAGATTTTGGTGAAGAACTTGCAATTCTAGAGGTCATTGACCTCTGACGTCACGGTCCACCACTCACTGAGCTTAAGAACTTTGTGTTTGGAATGTCCCACGGGATAACCTATCAGATATCAAACAACCCACTTGGTAAATTCGGATAAATAAAACCACCTCTATCTCTGGGACCAAAGGCAATATTTCCCAAGATGCCAAGCAGACACATCGTAGGGTATATCCAGTGATAACAATGGTGTTGATGGGGGGGTGTCACTGAATTGCTCCCAGATTCATCTCAAAAACCGGAGTGGCAGTTTCTTGGTTTGATGAAGTAATCAGAGAATTTGGGTTGATGTTGGGTTGTACTGCTGGCAAAGCCATTTAAGAATCTGCAATGAACGGCCTGTGACATACAAAACACAAGTTGTCACAGTTTATGGTTGGGCTTAGTCACTGACGTTGACACACTGACGGCAAATTACAACCAATTTGATCAATCATGCATTTCCAAATTAACTCAAGATTCAGGTTCTTAGTAGAATCTGTGGTTACAATATTTTTTTTTTTTTTTTTTTTCTCCTGCAATTAACAATGGATCAAGTGGTTAGCCATTACTTACTGAAGATAATGATGCCGACATAATCGTCAACTGATATATTTATTTTCAGAAATGGAATATGTAATATTATTATGGGCATAGTATAGGTTTTCCCAGTTAATTTCACACTTGTGCAATTGATTTTGATAAAACGGACAACTGGAATTCCTCCTGGAAAATCTGAATCACTGAAAGCCCAAACCAATTTAATTATTCTGTAATTGATATTCAACTTTTGTGTCACTGTATTTCAACCTTGTGTCATTGGTTTTTTGTCCAATTGCTCATTGAATTAGTCTGTTAATATAAAGACCGGCGTATTAAAGAAGCAACTTTCTTTGTTTTTCATTGATATTCATTATTGTTCCCTTCAATTTGTTGGATATAGGCCCATATTAACAACATTATTATTAGATTCTCTTTGGGATGGTTATGATTTTTTTATAGGTTTATATTCCTTTACTGACCCCTTATGTCAAACACAATCTTAGATTAGAAAGTGACTGATGATCTCTTGTATGTACATAAATAGTAACAACAGATGGCTGGCTTTCTTTGAAATGGATATTGGTCACTACCAAGTAAGGAACTTTCTGGGGTAAGAAGACAGCTCCTAGGTTAATGAGTTCATCACTGATGCTCCTAGTTTGTTATTATTAGTCTACTTTCTCTGTAATTGCTTTCTGACTTGGTGCATGAGTGATGTTGAAGGTACCAGACCTCATTTTCTTAAAGCACAGCCAAAGGTTACATGCCAGTTCAGCACCGTTGTGCTAAATCTTGGGACCATTTGGACTGGTAATTATCACATAAGATCCGGCCACCTAACTGCACTTAATTTGTTTTTTCTTGTTGAAAAGTGCACTTCAAATGTACACAGCCAGATTCTTACTCGCAGCTTAAGCTATTCCACTTTGTACTCTTAGCTCTACTCCAAATGTACCTCCCTTGTTGTAGGACCAACAGCTAAGTACTTGTGAAATATACAAGCTACTGACCATGGGTGCAGGACAGCTGTGTTTACTTAGCAGTACTCATCATATAGTGTACTCTGTAGTTGTCTTCCAGGTGACTGACAGATACACATAGGCCACTATAATCGCTGTCAGAATTTCTCAGGCAAGCCGAATGTACGCCATGTATTAAGCAAATTAAATCGCGGTATAGGCGCAAGTCTCCCGACTAATTACAAATCGTGTGCCGTTTGTTAAAACCTTTTTGGGCTTCCTGGTTGGCGGACATCACGCTGCGCGTACCCCAATTCTGCCTGAGAAATTCTGACAGCAATTATAGTTGTGGAGTACCTTCACAGGTGCTCCTCTGCCAGTTGCATCCATAGAGGGCACCAAACTTTACATTGTTTACTCCTCTTTGAACATTTTCAAGTCACTAATTTGTGACTAAGGGAGAGCAATGACCCTTAGGATATTCGCCTTTTGTGCAGGAGGTCCTTGGTTCAATTCTCGGCTGGGTCACTTGCTGGAATTTAATCGAGTACTAAATTCTGGGTTTAATTTGTGAGAACTATTGATTAAAACTGGATTACTGCTCTCCCCATGTTTCATTTGGACTTGGGCAGTGGTTCATTTGGACTTGGGCAAATGAACCATGAGAATATCCCGTCCTTCAGAGGGCAAATGAACCATGAGAATATCCTGTCCTCCGGAGGGGACGTTAAGCTTTCGGTCCCATATACAGTGAGGTTCATACCTGTACATGTTAATCACAGTCCGTTTCAAACAAGAGTAGGGTGTAAACCCCCGACTGTCCAAGCCGTCCTGGAACATGGGCATAATTGGATATTCTCCTGCTCGGTTGGCCCAAAAATTGGGATGTTGAGCAGTGTCTGAACCAATTACTGAAAATGATCATAAGAACTCATTTGCATGGGAGGTACTCCCCAATGCGCCTGGGAATATGGTACCCATGTGGGTAAGTAAGCTCGCTGGCTACTCCACAGGTATTTCAAAGGCATTCCTATGAAGAACTTGGCAGTTTGAAGGGTGTGTGTCCAGAAAACTTCTAATCCTGGGTGGTTACTAAAAATAGGCTGATACATCTTTGAATTTTGGCAAAATCCCAGGGTAGGGGCCTCAAGCCCCAAAGTTTCCCCCACTTGAAATGCCATTATGTTCCCCCATATTTTCATGGAAGGGATGTTTTTTATTGGTTAAAAATATTTGGGTTTATCACACCAGTCTGGAAAATTTGGAAGAGAAGTTTGCATAGGCTTGGAAAGCATCTGAACCAATCCTAGAATTTTATATGCCCATGCTTACGCACCGAGATTGTATCCACTATCTGGAATTTTTAAAAAATGACTTAACCATCATAACAAAGAACCATTATATTGAAATTTTAAAAGTCTGTGGAACCTTGAATATTTATCATGCTACCATATATTTTTACATCTTCCCTACCAAGCTCTCCTGAAATATCTTTATTTTATGCTGTGGATTTTACTTTGTGAATAGAATAGACCCATTACAATGTAGCTATGTTAAGCATGCAGGGTTTTATTTGTTCCATTTGCCGCAAAGACTGGTGCTTACCTGCGGCCGGGAAGTAGTCTAATGAATCGTGATTGGAAATTTATCAAGAAACAGTCTCAGATTGTGTAAATGTTCTTGTCAATGTTGAGTTAATTATGTGGGTCAAAATAAGACTGGCTCTTGTCTGACACCAATAAGTCAAGTGACCATATTAAAGATTGGCAAAAAAACCCAAGTGATTCTGTGTCTAAGATTTCTCAGTAAAATCGATATACCACCAAAAATGCCATAGGTGTAGTTTCCCCCTCTTCAATCTGAGAAGCAAAATCAAGTCAATATCATGATGCATACATAGAGGACAATGTACCCCTTAACCCCTGGACACTACCTGCCTACTGGCATCTAAGCACTATTTTGATTGGTTACTTGGAAGGTAATATCATGTAATAAACAAATCAGCGATACTCTAAGAATGCTAGTATGGTTTACATATAGAAGCACTATTTTGATTGGTTGTTCAGAGGGCTATCTCATGTTATGTCCTGTAGTGAGCCAATCAGATTGTATCATAGTTGGTAGTGCCCAGAGGGTTATTCCAGTGAGTACTATAGGGTTGTATGACTTAAAGGTGGGTGACTTGATCATGGTCTGATTTTTCATGGTTCTCCTCGTGCAAAAGGCATACCACCAAAAACATCCGATTCTAAATTTTGAGTAAAATCAGTCCAGCTGTTTGGATAGTAGAAGCAAAAATGCGTAAATTGGCTCGCGTTAGTGTTTTAATTAATGTGGTTCATAACATCAAAAGGAAACATTTTTCTTGGCCTAAAATTCCACTTTGGGTAATGAGGAAAAATATTGACTTTCTTCTGATACCAAACTCTCAACTTTGATGGAATAAAGTGTTTAGAATAAGATGTAGATTGGGTCACCCACCTTCAAAGGTGTTTGTTCTGATTTATGTGTATTGTTTTCTAGATATGAGAGCCTGGCACTAGCATAGACTTACCACCAAGTATCGTGGGAAACAAACTTGCAGTTTTGAAGTGATAATGCATGTTGCAAGGACCTATTCAATACTCTGCTAATATTGATGGTTAACCATTAAAATGGTAGTTTTTTTTTTGTCTATCTTGGGAAATAAATTGATCTGCAAGCTGAAGAAATTGATTTGAAAGCTGAAATTTTAGGACGTCAATGAGAAAAATACAAATCTCAAATCATTAAAAACCTTAAAAAGTATCCACCTTAGTTGTCTTACAATTTGAGTATTCTCCAATATTGTTCCTCCTCCTAACTTTATATTGCGTCTTTGTCATTCTCACGCACCTGCATTTGTAAGGTTTTGCATTTTGTAAGGTTTCCGATTTTATATTTTAGTTTTCTCATCTCTTCTTCCACTTTCTTTTTTCTTATATATTCCAGGACCAAGTGGCATTCACAGCACAAACATTGCTAAGGGTACTTAGCCACGGTGGATACAAAAAGATCTTGGGACTGGAAGGAGATGCATGTAAGTATTACATAGGTACCAAGTTGGAATCCCTGAGTGGTAGCCAAAGGATATCCAAAATGCAGACAAAAAAACCCTTTAATTTAGAGCAGAGTTGTGAAAGTAATACACTAGTATACTTTTGCTTACCTATGAAAGGTCAAGAAGGGAACAAAATTGGGATTGGAAGGAAATTGGATGGAAGAGAATGCATGTAAGTAATACACAGCTATCAGGTTTGTTTCTCTTACTGGGGGAGGTTGATGAAAATGATGTTGAGTTGGAATTAGAAGAAAATGCCCTATATGAAGTAATTTGTCAAGGTGGTTACAAAGTAAACAAGTGATGTTAGGCCGCACCAAACCCATAGGCAAGATCTGAATGTACTTCATTTTGTGTGGCATTTATAAACCTGGCTGTTAATGTGACAGTTGAAGAAGTTGGGCTTGATTTGTATTTTGCGCTCTTGTCATTTCAAACTCTCTGTAAGTTACCTCTTGTGTGAAAGAATATATTAAAAAGGGGGCCTTTTTCATTTTCAAACTAAGCTTTCATAATTAATATTTTCATGAAAGGGGGAGGGGTCCACACAAAAAGCCTGTATTAGGAGCACTGAAGTCGGCCTTATGGTGGAATGATTTTTCTATCAGTGCTTACTCCTGGGGGTAGGAATGCCAACGTTCCTAACAGGCAACAGCGGGAATTCAAAAACTGGCAATCAACTTCCGGGTGCTTAGTCTGTTTCAAAGACTTATGGTATGAGGGCGCTCTTGCGCATATTGAACGGTTAACACAGATTGACTTAAAGGCAGTAGAGCACTGGTCACAAACTATTTCAAATCTAAATGACCTTATTGAAAAACATTATTTTTGGTTAGTTGGACAAAATCTACCAAAAATGATGTTCCACTTTCGCTAGATTATTGTATTTGTTCATGGGGCAAAGTAACCTTGGTCACATGTGTGTCACATCCCGAAGAATGGCCCGGGACCAACCCCCGACGGATTTGAAGTCCATAATTTTTTTTAAATTATCATGATGTTACTAAGATCTTTTGGAATAAAGGTTTAAGAGAGATTTTGTAATGTCCACTGGGACCGGACTGACATGTAAAAGGCACGTAGCAGTTCCACAAATACTGTTGGAAATCCCCAATGCCCAAATCGAGCATATGGTGTCCTACCCCCCTGCCCTAGGCAATCAACAGGGATGTAAGACTTATGGAAATTTCAGAATTCCAGAATTGGGAAGGCTGAGCTGTTGACCACCTAGCGAATGCAATCATTGAGGAGGTTTGCACCTTACATACACCAGTAAACAAAGGGGAAGAGAAACAATAAGTGATGATCAAAGGTCACCCAAGTAATTAAGTTTCCGGTTCATTGGGCGAGAGGATCCTTTAAGTAGTCACCCCATACAGGAGCAATTATAGCCCTTTTGTCCGTTATTGAAGTTGTTAGGGGTAGAATTGATGTACAAATTTTGGGCTTGTAGATTGTGTGGGGACAGGTGAAGAGGAGTATGGTTATTTGGAATTAAAAATCAATGGAACATGAAACAGTTTAGGCAGATGATCTACATTCACATATCCTAGGCCTATCACCGTTCTAAATACTGGCTACCTTCCGATTCCTGGGATCAATTGTATAGAGCTATGGAGTTACATGTTGTTTCCTTAAGCCTTATTAGGGTTGACTTTTTATCCCTTTTCAAAAAAGAGGGGAACAATGGCTAATTACTCCCTCACTACCCCAAAGGGTATTGTGTGAGATCTTACTTGATCTGTATTTATTATTCATTGAAAATTGTTAAGTGAACTATGTTTGATGAAAATTCTGATCATGAAATTTTCATGCAAAATTGATGACAGTTTCGGGTATATAAAGTTGGCATTTAGATTGGAAAAGAAAGCGAGTAAGTGAAGTAAAAAATAAAGTGGGGAGTGCCATGGGGAAAAAGAGTGAAGTAAAAATAGAATTGAATGAAATTACACCAGATAATAAATACTAAGGGCTTTGCCGAAAATGCCGACCGCGTGGCAGACAGGAGGTAGTTGGGAGTCCCAGCGCACTTGTGCGCTCACAAGATAAACCCAGGAGGTAGCGGTCGTAAAATAGGCGATTACACACACGCATCGATGAACAAACCATGCCTTTCAAGTGGCTGCCCGAGTAAAGCCATCATCTCTCAAGTGAACCGCCCTCCCACTATTGTTATCTTAATGTGTATAACGGTCGTTAAACTGATGCCGTACAACGGATCGATAAGCATGGCCAAGAAATAAACTCAGGGAATTATTTTATCTGAGTCGAAATCTAACCCCTTTGAATTACATCTTTGTAAACAATCAAGAATTCATACAAAAAGGAAATTCACACTTGTATCATTTTGTTATTATGCATGCAGCTGAAAATTTTTTTTAAATCATTAAATGATCATTACTATAGCAATACTCTAGCGAACTTACCATCGAAGACGATCGAGCACGGTGGTTTTAAACAAAAAATTAAACAAATCCACAAGCAATTTTCATTCCCTTCTTTTCTATACCCAACGTATTTCTAATCTATTAATTAGTTTTAGTCGATGGGTATCTATAATATTACATTTTTAAAGCCGATGAGGATGAAGATTCAAGTCAAGTTAAATTTAAAGGA
>JAMKCH010023436.1:0-36759 GCA_023653785.1 Ophioderma brevispina
CTAATTACCAAATCTCTTCTTATGTTCGAGCTTTACCATCCACAGACCTTGCTTTACGAGCCAATTAGCAATACAACTGGGTAAATAGCCTCAAAAGCTTTAAAAATGAGATTGCTCTTCAATATACAAAGCAAGGCATATCGTACCTAAAATGTTTCAGTTAAATTTTCTGTTTAGTTACCGGATTAGATTTCCGGATTATGTCTGAAAAACCCTGCCATTTTACAGTGAGATTTTCAACAGTGGAGAGTATCACACATTCACGTCGCTCAGATTATTATTTTCATTGACGCCATCACATCATATGCCTACGCGAGACTTTGTAGTTCCCTTACTCCCGTGTAAATTGAAAAGATAATTGGGTTTCACTACAAACGAAGCACCAATAATGATGGACTCGCCCGTGAGTTAACTAGCTTTAACTTGCGAATTTCACAGCGTTTTGGAGTCCTTGGAATAATTCAAGTCCACTCCACTCCCTTCCATTCTTAGAGCGAGAGTCCATTACCTGAACGGTCTGTTTCTTTGATGTATCATTCGGTTAAACTTAATTCAACATAATTAAACCTGTACCTATCATTTTTCAATTACTTCATCAAATAATTTAGCGTAGTTGTGATGTACTATCTTATTTGCCTTGGTGTATGTGTTGTAAATAGGAATGATTGATTGAGTGGAGGGTTAAACTAACCTGTTTTTTATTTTAATTCTTATGAATGAAATAATGGTCCTCTTTCATCTTTATTGGTTCAAAATGAATACTGCATTGATCCCGAAGCCTTACACGTAGTTGACAGCTGTTTTAATTAAATGACCACTAATTAGCGACCAGCCTTAGAATGGGCCAATCAGTTGTTATTCAATGAATTTGAATACAAAAGACCACTTGACTTTACCATTAGTAAACAAACTCGACCAGGGCCATTAGTATAAGGTTTTAAAATGTGGAGTTGACATCTTTTCAGTTATTTTAGCTCAAACTAAACACCACCCGACAACCACCCAACAAAAAAGAAAATAATGCCTCCATATACTTGTGTCATCTGGGGCAATTCCGTGACCGCGGGAGAGTAGAGCTTTGTTTCTAATTTTATTGAACAAATTTAGCTGGAGTACCCCTTGCGAAAGTGTGGGCACAAATCAGTAAGCGGAAATACAATTAATAATAGAGGAGGGGGGGAGTCAAAATGAGACTGTTTGGATGCCGTAGTAACCATAAAAATGCCAGATTTTGATAGGAAAAAAAATTCAAACTTACTTGATATATTCATCCAAATTATGAGTCTCAAAAGTGTTGATGAATGAAAAACTCTACCAGCATTGCAGGCGATGGACGTCATCGGAATCCCGACTTTTCAAACATGCGCAATTCAAGCGGAGGAAGCAAATCGACGAGTAGAAATCGATGTGCAACTGTCTTACCCACCAAACAATTGTTCTTTAATTAAAATCAATTTCAAGCATTCCCATATAATAACTAGAGGCCCAGCGAGGTACTTTCTAAGTCTGCCTTGACTATACGTTCATTGAATGTGGAGGGTTTTTCCAATGTCAAACATCATTTGCTGACATGTGTAGCAATCTCCAATGCGATGTCCTTCGTCTTGGGAAACCTACAAAGAACTGATAGTTCAACCCCACCTATACCAGGAATGTCGTTAACATTCGAGAGACCACATCGACAGCATGAAAGTGCTATGAAAAAAGGGTACCGTTTTAGAAACAACTCAATGTATGCGACATAACATCGAGTTCCTTCACCATGGAGCTCAAACTGTCAGAGTTACAAAGTCTCAAACCTCCATCAGTAGATTACAAGCACCCTCAATTCAAATTCGTGCAGTCCAGAAAACTAATTTTTTCATTGGCGACTTCAACAGCTAATGGGGTACAATGAAACCTAACGACGGCTAAGATGTCGGAGGAATTGGTAGACAGTCAACATCTAGTCTCCTTCCCGACCCTAAGCTGCCGCCATTATTCTATAGTGCCCGTGGAAGAGAGGTTACAACCCGATCTAGCATGTTAGTAAAAATCTCTAAACTATGTAGAAAGATTGTTCTGGATCCTAATCCATTAACTCAACATCGACCAATCGATTCAAGTCAACGCTGCCTTAAGACCAAACAACGTGCCTGTGAGCGGCGCTTTAAACTATAGGAAAGCAGACCGGCAAGGATTCACTGATGACCTGGATCAGAACGTGAAGGGAATTGCTCCAAAACCCATAACTATGACAAATTTGGCCAATTAGTGAACAAGGACTACCCGGAGATTCTGAGGAATGTGATAAAGAATATCAAGAGTATACCCCCATGTTTGAGAACTGTCCCTTCTCAGCTAAAGCAAATGCTAAAGGAGGGGTGAGTGTCAGAGGGGATCTCCCGGAAATGATAAAAAGATGGCATACCTAATGGATCCACCGATAGACCCATAAACAGCAAGAAAGCATGGTCTCCATCGGAAGCTCTGAGAGGATCCAACAGAACATCCACAAACAAACACAATGTTACACCCAACAAAGTTGCCCCCAAATGCTTTTAAAATGGCAAGGGCAAGCAAGATGATCAAATTACACCGTAAGAGCATAGTGGGGAAACTGGTTTCATCGGCCCTTCAACATGGACAAACTGGAAACCGGTGTGAAAGCATATTGTCCGGCAGCGATCATAGTCCGGGCTCCATAGACGAAAGGAATAAAGCGTGGAACTCAATGCAGAGTCAAACTGAATCGATTGCCCATATTGTTCACCATTGTTCCCGGACTGTGAGCCCGGAGCGACCATGTTTTTTGCTCCTGCCCCACCGGTATTGCTAAAATTCAACCAGAAAAAGCAGTAGCCTTGGACAAACACTCAACTGAGCACGATGAACAAACTTCAGCCCATAACAAGAGTGGCTTCTTGGGTTCTACAATGCTGCCTTTCAATCCACAGATTCCCAACGATCTGGAGGAAAGCATATGTCATGAGCCACTCCTAAGGCCTGGGAAAGATCCATCTATAATCCCAAGAGCTAAGAACAATCGCACTCCTGAAGTCGTTTGAATTTCCCTGCCTAACCGCATCCGCGGCCTGTGATCGGACCGAACACTTCATACCAGAGCAAGCAGGTTTCGGGCCCAGGCAAATCAACAACAAGCAAAGTACTCAACCTAACTTCAAACACATCGCGAGGTGGATGGTCGAGAAGGTTGGGAAAACGGAATATGTTCATTGATCTATCAGCAGCGTTTTAGGACAGTGTTATCAAAAGACGGGATCAAAGATGCGTACTCACATAAGATTTTGAACTCACCAAGGACATTCCGCCTGACTGAGCTCATCAAAGAGTTGCTTGCAAACAGGATGTCTTTTGTTCAGCTAGGAGCGAAGAAGACCGGCTGGTGTAGGACTCAAGAAGGAACTACCCCAAGGGAGTGTGCTCGCACTCTGTCAAACAGATATAAATATAGATATAGTATATATATAATATGATTATGAGATATAGCATAATATATATATAGATATTAGATAGATATATATATATATATCGATTTATAGATAGTTATATAATACCAACGACCAACCTATCAGTGCAGGAACCTGTCGTTATCTATGAAGACGATCTTGGAATTAGCAGACTTTAAATTTGTTTCGAATAGAACTCTCCAAAGCTTTGGATGAACTCACTCCTTATTATGAGGAACGGAAAACCACCTACTTTCAAATCCATCCAAGACACAGATGCGTGCTTCCATCTACGCAACAGTGAAGCCAAAAGTCAGCCTAAAGGTACTTGGTCTGGAACACCCTTGAGCACTGTGATAATCTGTCTACCTTGACCGCACTCTCGCTTATAAGACCAACATCACCGAAGACGATGACAAAGTAATGTTCAAGTATAAATAACATCTTGAACAAAACTCACCCACTGGCACAAGAGGGGGTGCTCGCCCACATTCCGTCGCTCTGCTTCGCTTTGCCCTGGGCGACTCATTGCAGAGTTATGCTGTCCCGGATGGGAAAGTGCATCCATGCCAAGAACTTGATCCAGCGTTAAAAGCCTCCTGCCAGCTTATCACAACGGACAACTTATACATCGAAAGCAGGAATTAGCTCCACCAATAATCCTTCCGTAATGTAAGCGAGCATGCAAGAGCGTAGCTATCAAGTCTATAAATGTCCCAAAGAGCCTTATTTTTCAATGTAAGGGCCTAAGCGTATGGAATGAAAGGGGGCTGTCTGAAGTCTGTTCGCAGTGAAGTCTGCACTTGTCTGTAGGATCAAATGTTATGTACTAATTATGCTATTGCATGCAAAATGTGTTGTCACTATAATGTCAGAAACACCTATCATATCTATCATTCTCTGTAAGCTACGAAATTTGATATGTCCGCCTATAAAAAAGATATTTATTTGCCTAATTTTCGGTTTTCTTTTTTCTTTATCTTTTTGTTTTTTATGGAAAAAAAATACAAATAATATATAAAATTGAAATGTGTTCGTGATAGATATGTTATCATTATTATTTATTAACATTGCTGAGGAATTTCACAAGCCCCCGCGTTTTTGTATAATAGTTCTTTTTACGAGTTTGGTCGACCCTTGGGGTGAAATTCACAAATCGCCTTTTTCCTCGCAGGTTCATCCGTGCGCGATGCCCTCGAGCGTCGACTGAGGGCATTATTTCACAACACAACAAAAAAGAAGCCTACTGAAAAACATTGAATGTAGGGACTTAACCACATAGCGTGCCGTGTAGACTCTGCCAACACTCGAGGAACGTGTTGCAGCGTGCATCACCTAAACAACATTCGTATTTAACAATTTTCTTATCAATTTTCTCTTTAATTTTCTGTGTTCTTTCAATTTATAGTAAGGGTTTTGCGATAGATGGGAAATTAGGTTGTTGAGCTTGTCAAAATGTCATATCTAAACTTGTTTTGTTTCTAGCTTTTCCAAATAGTGTGCTTTTATTGATGAATAAATCTAAATGTCTATGAAATTTAAAATTATACAATTTCAAATGGATTCATAGTTAAATTACTCTTCCGTTTGGATATACCATTTTTGATGAAATGCGTTTGATTTTAACATCGGTTCCCCTCCCACCCATACAAACAAGTTGGCGCGTATTTGTAATAATCGGTGAAATGAATACTTCAGTAGTGAGCTATACGGAGGAAAATAAAAGCTCTAAGGCAAAAATCACTTCAATGTTTCAATGAGTTGGTTTTACTCGCTTTTTACACAATGTTTTATTTAATAATTACAACTTCACAGTGGCCTATGGATTCAAATAGCTTACACGTATAGAAAAATGGGCTATTGCAAATTGAGATGTTACTGGTATTTTTGGGTTAATTCCAACAGACGTTCTGGTATAGCCTCTTGGAGAGAGATAGAAGATGAAGTGACGGTGAGTTTAGGGTGGTAGAGAGAGGCATAAGGCTGATTCAAAAAGAAGTATAATAGTTTGCCAGAGTTTACAAAAAATTCTAAAAGCAATTCTCTGTAATGTAATAGGTCATTGCAAAAAGCAATTCTGAAGGTCTACCTTTAAACAGAAACTTTTAAATTTGCACATGCCCAATCCAAGTATACTCTTTGAATAAACACCAATTGTTCTTGACTCTACACGTCTGGGTAATTCGCATCAGTTTCTCTTTTTCCTGACCAAAAATCACCACATGCTTGACCACGTCCCTTAGTCCCTTTTTTTTTCACTTTTATTTTCCAATATGAAAGTTTAGCTATTATACTCGAACCCTCCATACGTGTAAAAATGATATTTGATCAGTAGAGACTTGACTTGGAAAAATGGTGAATTAATGAAAAAAGTGCCAAATTTGCATAAATTGACAACTGCATTTTACAGTAATCCTACCTCCTGAATTATATAACGTTTAATACGGTATATACTTGAAAATATATCATATTATACATTTTTAACTAAATTGTCTTTGTGTTTTCACCCAGAATAATATACGTTTTAACCCAAAGTAGCAAATTGCAGGTATATTGGGGCAAACAAGCTATTTTCTACTATGGATATCACTGCAGACTTGACTTGGGCAAAGAATAACATTTAAAAAAAATCAAATTCTATATTGCAACTCCGGTGATATTCACCCCCGCTAGACCCCCCGCCCCCTTGCTACTAGGACATTAAAGGGACCTTTACTCGAATGAATAAATGAACAATGAGTAACATATTTTATAAACTACAATTTAACTTTAGCATCGTAGGTTTCCAAATGCAAAAGAAAATCACAATTTACTGTCGTAAATGTCTGTATGACTTTCGTTATTTGTACTGAGCCTATTGTTCCTAGCAGCTATTTGTTACTGTCGCGCCGATCAGTCCTACAGCCAGCGAAATCCGCTTGCTACAGGCTCCGATACGTAGAACGTTTCATATAGAAGTCCCATTGATGCAAATGAGGGTATTGCCATTCATTCCGTCATACAGTGCATGACGAATCAATTTTAATCACCTCATTTGCATAAATGGGACTTCTATATAAACCGTCTACCAAATTAACTCGTGTAAGTCTCTCGCTGGAGGTTCGCATAACACGATAGTTTTATTTTTTACGGATGTTTGTGATGGAGGGTACCGCGCACATCGAAATAGTTTCATATTATTTAATAAAACCAAAGTTTACAGTGATTTTATTTAAAAATTTTTTAATAAGAAAGGTTTGTAATGTGGGTATGTGGTTAGATTAATAATTATCGTGTTTACTGCGAACCTCCGCGGATCAGTCCTACAATAAACAAAGTCAATACAGACATTTACGATTTTCTTCTTCATTTGGAACCCTACGATGCTGAAGTTAACAAGGTACGTTTATAAATACGTAGTCTATTTGTTCTTAAATCGGCCCAGTCGTTTGGTTGGAAGAAGCAAATATTTGTACTAATTTAGCCCATACGCTAGTGTGGGTTAATGTGGTCAACCGTTTGTTTTAATATCATCAAGTGGACACATCTGGGCCTTAACTTCCAATGAGGTAATGAGAAAAATATGAACTTTCTTCCGATACCAAAATCCCGATTTTGACGGAGTAAAGTTTGGGCGTGGTTGTGAATGGAAAGTTGTTTTTTTTTTGTAACACAAATGTTCTTTGAGTTTAATTTCTCTTCGTTCTTTCCATACTTCATCCATACACCTCTTGACAAATATATAATATCCTCACTATTGTTTTGCTCTACATAATATTAAAAAAACACACACACACACACAATATAATATGTGTATATAATGTAAATCCTGGCGGCAGTTCTGCCAACAAAATCCCATACAAATTACAGTTTGCATTCAAATTCACTCTATATTTTACAAACAATTTTAACCTTTATAGATTGGTGTAAATATTTTGCAACAAATTGCACATTTTACAGTATAAACACCGTAAACAAAACAAAAAGTGTTTTGATTTATTTTTTTGGTTACAGGAATTTGTTGGCAGAATTACTGACAGTATGATTGAAATAAATTGATTTGCTGCAGGGCACTATACCGTCTCATCAATCGGTTGTTGGATTCTCCGAGTATTAGTACTGATATTTTTACAACCATTTCTGATCTTTTTGGTCTGTTTTGACAGTCAACTCAAGACCTTGAAGGTAATACCTGAACATATTAATGGAACATACTACTGCTAAGAATTGTTATTTAGACACTGAATAATTTAACTCAGTAGGCTGTATTTCGGATAAATAGAGTACACATAGGTGGAGTGGGTCTTTTTTTTTTTTGCATTCGTGCAAAGACAATCCTGACATATAGACTTATAAGACTTATATTACGACGTCCCCAAGCTTGACAGACCTCGGTTGCTTGGAACAAATTGATCGAATTAACCGAGTGCTGAATGTATACATTTATGTATATACTGGATCTATTGTATTGCACACTCAAGGGGTGGTGTGTGTACTTACCCGAGATACATTGTGGGATATTTTTTAAGCAGAAGCACATTGTTGGAGTATTTTACATTGTGGGAGTACTTTCTTACATTGTGGGGTAGTTTTTACTAGAGTTACTACGTTACGAATTGTCTTATAACGGAATAATCTAGTATTGATGTTTAATCCGTACAAGAGTAAGAAAAGAGGATTTTTCTAGTTTAGTAACTTTATAGGCTTGCGCGTATCCTCTTGGGCTAAGAACGTGAGAAAAACTCTAAAAAAATGAAAAACTGAAAGAAATGTCAAAAATGGTCAAACAAATGTCTTTTTTAAGAGAAAATCTCAAAATATAGGTTTTGAATTCTCCTTATATAGTTTTGAAAAAGTGTATTTTTCTGAAAATTTCTAAAAAAAGTGCCTTTTAAAGATTTTTTAATTAATACTCCATGTAAGTAAATACACATGTATCTCTTGCAGACTGTGTGTGTTTTGTGTGGTGTGTGGGGGGGGGGGGGTGGTGGTGGACAACGATTATCGTGTGTGGGTGTGCAAATTTGATATGCGTTGTTTGTGTGTGTGTGTTGTGTGTGCCGTTTCTCTCACGAGTGTGTATATGGCCAAGTTTGATTCGACGAAGACACATGGTCTTGCAAATATATTTTAAGTCACTGATGAAATGGTATGTTCTCAATATAATCTATCAAAATAGTGCTTCAATGTTGTCAAAAGTGAGCTATTAGTGGAAATATGTGTTTAACGACATAAACTTTTGCCGTTTGTCAAAATTACACTAGACGGGTCTTTCAAGTGAGTTGTGATAGTGATGTATCTTTAAAGTGAGATATGATCAGAATCATTAGGGTTTGGCAAATCTTGACTTTTTCTGCAAAATTATTTAAAACTATTGGTTGGTCTATGGCCAAATGCTCTGTAGAATCCAAAATGACCTTTATTTTTTACATAAAAACAACCATACAAACACAAAACCAAAATTACAAATTCAAAATTTTATTGGTTAACCAAAATAGCGTACTTTTTCGATCATCACCTAATTTTTTGGGTAGATACCGATTTTCATATGTCAATATATTAGTTTTTTGGGTCAAGAAACTCAAATCTGATCTGTCTGACCTTTTTTAAATGTTTTACCCCTACCTAAATGAGTATGTGTGAATTTTTGGAAAAGTTCAATTTTTCATATTTTGTGTAAATAATTTTTTTCACATGTTTGCATTAACAATTTTACGTATTTTTTTTTTGTTATCTCCTCAAACCTTTTCGTCTCTTTTTAAAAACTATAAATCAGACAAAAATATGAATAATCAATCCATTTTGAGCACATACCTTAGCCTGGAATGCTACTGGACATCACCTTGTTATTCCCATGCTAGATTGCTTTAACAATGAGTCTATGTCAATGTCAATTTGGACCCCCAGAGGTGAGTGTTGAGATGATTATTCGGAGTGGAGAGATGGGTGATTGGTGTGATGTGCAGTTGTGTCAAGAGGTTAGATGGAGGACAGGATGCCGCATTCCAGGGAGGGATGCCGCATGCGGAGGGTTGTGCAGTGGGTGTGGTAAGTTCCAATTTTAAAAGGGAAAGGGGCCTAGGGGATGCAATGATTTTTGGTGGCTATAAGTGATGTGAGCTGCAATGAGAGGGGTCTAGAGAATAGGATTAGAAAGATAGTGGAAGTGATTAGAGCAATTTTAATTATGTCACGGGCAGGGTACGATAGATGCGTTTTATTTTGAGGAGGTTGCTTAGGAATATCTAGCTAAAGGGAAACGCTGTATATGTGGTTTGTAGACTTGTGAGAAGCATTTTGATATTTACCTGTGTAGGGGAAAGTGATTGAGTGTGCGATGAGGAAGAGAGGGATAACCAGGAAGCATTGTTAGAGCAGTGATGAGTTTTGTATGAAGGAGCAAAGAAAAGAGAGTGGGATCTGATTTGTCTGAAGAGTTTGAGGTGACGGTGGGTATGCATCAAGTGTATGTACTTTTGCCCATGATTTTGCAATTGTGGGATTGATGTAGTCTGGAGATTAAAAAGAACGTTTGATGATTGAGTACGTTGTATGATGATCACTTGGTTTAATGTAATGGAGGGACTGAGGGACAGTTTTTGGAAATTGAAGGCTTTTGAGAGTAGGGCTCTGAAGGTAAAACCTTGAACAAAAGTGCTGGTGAGTGGGTTGGAAGGGAGGTGGTAGTGAGTAAGGTAGACCCCTGTTCGTGTGTCTTAAGAGGGTGAAAGCAAAATTTAAGTGCCGTTGGAGAAATGTGGGAATGGGATCCTGGGAGAATTGCACAAAGATGCAGAGTGTGTGTTTGGCAAGAGGATTTGTGTGTGGAAGTTGCGAGAATGGTGCTGGAGGGATGATGGAACAGGATGAAAACTGTGTGATGAGGTGAAGTCTGTGAAGGAGTTCACGTACTTGGGCCAAGGGTTAATGGGGGTGGTGGATGCGAGGGTGGCTGGTACAGCTGGACGAAGTGATGTATGATGGTGAATTAGGGGAATTGTGGGTAGTGTTGCAAGGTGTGGTGTCTGAGTCGAAATGAGATGGGGTATTCCTGAATAGGACAGCGAGAGCAATGAGGAGAGCGATTGTGTGGGGTGTGAAGTTGATGGATAGGATGAAGACACTGAGGACTTGATGCTCAGATGATGTGTGTTGGAAGAGCGTTGGACGGTTGGCTGAAGGTTTACGTTGGTATTGGGCACGTGCTGAGGCAGGATGACGAGCATGTTTTAAGAGGGGCTTTTGAGTTCGAAGTGGGAGAGTTTGAGGTGAGACGTCCAAAGAAGACTTGGGAGAAGCAAAGTGGAGGAGTAGAATAGGAGGCCTCGGGTTGGGTTGAGTATGGAGGATTCATTGAATCGGGCTAAGTGGACGGAGGGAGTAAGGGCGGTTGCTGCGAGTGTGACGGTGAATCCGGCCACCCTCGTTCACGGGGACAAAACCGGATTTAAAAAAACTTGGATTGCATACTACTACTACTACTAACTAATTGTTTGAGTTCATTGCAAGAATCCTTATCATTGTTAAAAAAAAAAAACTTGGCCATACACCTTTTTCTTCTATGCATTTTTTTTTCTAATATCGCGCCACTGTTACGTAGCTCTGAGGTAACATCTTTGGATTATATTTCTTCTCTGTCAGATTTCCTGGTAATTGACGAGTCAGCTGTCACCGGTCCCTGATGTCTCATGCACAGATTAAAGTTCCATTGTTCTGCCTGCTTTCCTTTTCAATTCATAATAGTCTTTTATATATATAGTCTTTTGATCTCTTAACTGTAGTGCAAGTAGTTGGCTTCATTGCTTTCACTTCCATCACATTCTCATATGTCCATGTAGCCCATTCCCACTGTTTGTTCTTCTCCTCCGCGTTACCAAAATTTGTAAAAATGAAGGATCTCCCAAGCAGGCGATTCATTGAGATGATTTTTGCGCGAGTGATTTTGACCCATGTTGACCCACGCTAGCCAGTAGACTTTGGTCTATGACAATTTTCATCATCGACAAATAAGGGATCCCCTACTGACTTAACCCCAATTCCTGGTTTACAAATCAGACTTAACACTTTTTGAACAAGACCTACTGACAAACCTGGAACACACACACACACACATTGACATGCGCACTATTGCAAAAAATCCCTCACTGCTTTTCACTCCCAATAGTCTACAAATGGTTGAAAAGACAACATAATAGTCATAATTGAGCAAAGCAGGGTGATAATTACTCAAAAATTATGAAAATTATCAAAATCACACATAACTCATTTTAGGTAGGTTAAATCATTTTAAAATTCGATTGTGAGGTGGGTCTTGGAACCCCAAGAAGGGGGGGGGGAGCCTAGATATAGGGGACGGAGGGGGTATAAAATAAGTGGTATGCTACCAAAAATGTAAACGGTGATGAGGGGATCGACCAACTACGGGGATCCTTTTGGCGGAGCCATTTTGAAATTTTTGTAAATTTATCGACGTCAGACATCATATCGTATGTAAAATAAAGGTCGATTTTTTGGTATCTACAAGCCAATTTGGCTCATAGAAACCAACTAGTTTCAAAATATATTTGGTGATTTGCCCCAAGCCCGAATATTATCCCTGGAGGCTAAGGCACACATTTGTAACACATCTCAAGTACAAAGGTTTGAGTGATTAAATAGGGACAGACTGACCAGAACCCCTGACACGTGATTCTTAAGTGCCGCAAGTGTGCCTTAAAGGAAGGGGGCCAAAACAAAGTTTTGTACAAGGTTCAATTTGTAATTGATCCAATCAGTTGAAAAGCACACCATTTAGTTGTCTCAACAACATAAAGTGATTCAAAACAGGTTAGTTTTTGTAATATGTCAACCATAAGTTTCGAGTTATAGGCTCAAAACACAAAATCACTACTAAGGGTCAATTTCAGTTGTACCTGGATCAAATTTTAAAGATTCTCCGATTTGGATAAAAAATGGTGCAATTATTGGTGGAGTTCATATGAATTAAAATAAGGAATAGTAGGGGACTGTCTTAATGTTTAGTTTTCCGATGTAGGGGGCCAGAAGGTCAACTTCCATTGCATTCAATGGGCTTGATCTTGTTCCCCCTACTTTTTTAAACAAGCATGGGTGAGACACTCCAAACTATCCTTATTTTACCTATGAGCTCCACCAATAATTTGGCAGCAACACCATTTATTTACCGAAATCGAGCCTTTTAAAGATTTGACCCTGTACAACTGAAATTGGGACCCTTTTTATTGTTTTGATGTTTTTAGCCTATAACTCTGAAACTTGTAGGAGGTGTTCGCATATTCAAACTATACCTTGGTTCTGAATCCTTATGGTTATACAACCTAACATGGGGGTGTGCTTTCAACTTATTGATCAGATTTACAAATTTGACCCCTGTACAAACTGTTTTTTGGCCACCTCTCCTTAAGGCACACTTTCGGCACTTAAGACTCACGTTTCAGGGGTTTCTATCAGTCTGTCAACATATTAATCACTCAAACCTTTGTACGTTGAGATGTGTTGGTTACCAATTGTATCTAGCTCCTGGGTTAGTATCATTTGGCAAGGAAGCACAATGCTATTACGGTGTTAAACAAAAACAAATCCCCCAACCCAAGTTCTTGTAATAAATTCTTAACTCGATCGATATGTGCTTGGATGTCATTTCATTTGCGAAAAGTCTTCATCACTCTTAATAAAGGCACGCGTGTCTTTGAAAAGTGGTAAATTTGAGACCGGTTATTACAAAAAGAAATTAACGTAATGCAACGTGATTCAAAAGTTAATGTAACAAATATTAATAACTTCAAGCCCTCTGCAAAAACCTTTGTCTTGACTGGTCAAATGGGACTTGATCCTTTTGATACCGTGGAGATTATTTTATTTCTGAATGATGCTAACAATCTGAAAATAGGTGACAATATTATGTAGAGTGGTTGACCTTACCAACATATAAATATTTGTCAGGGTGAAGGTTGCTTGAGAGAAAGTTGAAAAATTATAACCTCAGTGAAATAATTGGTTTAATTTACTGGGACGAAGAATAACTACTTCACGGAGTAACCGTCGATTTACAATCAACGAGTTGGCCAACTTTACTCGGATGTAAAGATGTTCCAATTTGGAGATTAAGTCAATTGAAATCCCACCTTTCCCACATCATCACCGTTCAGCATGGCCAGTAGCAAATATTGTCATTCCAAGGTACGCATTGAAGGTCTCAATTGATTTATAACGCGGAGAAATTTCAAGTTGATGGTATAGCATGTGGTCATTGGGTGACTCTAATATGAATGGGTGCTACTCGAGCATTACATGCTGAAATAATGAAAAAAAAAACAAACTAATATAGGAGCAGAATACCAAAGGGGCCCTTATTTAAGTGAGTTCGTTTACCTTACCCCTCACTACAGAAAGTTTGACACCTTTAGTGTATTTAGTATGGACCCGCTACATCGAATGCTTAGGTAGGTAGTGGACTCTCAATTGTGTATCTACTTTTTCATAGGGCCAATTTACGTTTACAACGGTCAAACTTTTAAATGCCCCAATCTGTTGAAATGTAATGACCATATGTCCATCTAATCGTAAGGATCCCAAAAATGTTATAGTTTGAACCACCTACGACCATTGGTTTTGGAGTTATAAGGTAAATGGCTAAATGGGTAAAAAAAGGGTCAATTTCATTTTGTACAAAGGGGTCAACATTAAAGTTAATCTGATTATATTTTAAATACTTCAAGTTATTGCCTTATGTTAGAGGACTCACAAAAGGTGATAGTTTTGGTATTATTTAAATGCTTAGCTTACGGAAGATAAGGGCAAAGAAGGTCAACACCAATTGGGTATGTTGACCTATGACCTATTTTTTCCATCCATGGTAACGGGACAATTATTCAAAATCTTCAGATTGTACACCCCTAGAAGAATTCCTATTTTGACTCCTTAAGCTAGATGAACACTTCTAATCAATTTTTCACAAAATGGGATCAACTTCCGATTTGACCCCTGACAACAGAAATTGACCTTTTAGTATTATACCATTTAAAGTCGGCCATTTTTAACCCTATAACTCAAAAACCATTGGTCCCATAGTTGGGACAAACTATACATTTTTGGAATCCTTATGACTGAGACGGACAAGATGGCATACTTTCAATCCTACATGGAGCATTTTAAAAGTTACCCCTGTGTAAACCTTAATTGGCCCTATTGAAAAAGTGGCACCACAATTTTTTGAGAGTACTACCTACCTAAGTTGATATAAGGGTCCATACTAACTACTAAAGGTATCAACCTTTTCTGTAGTGATGAGTAAACGATATGTTGTGACCGGTCCTAGCTCCGCCACTAAACTTTCGTTTTGCAGTTAGTCCCGCTTTTTAAAAACTTAGAATACAGTTGACCATTTTGGAGACACGCTATCTATCCGCTAAAATTCTAACATCCATCACACACCTGCTTTTTATTTGTTGGCAACATGGCTTCTCCATCATCACCCATTGAGACCATAAGCAAGCCTAGCGTGATGATCTCCTTTAACTAGTCAACATAATCGTTTCCATGATAATATCGTCCTTTCATAAATAATAAACAAAACCAGCAAATATTTTATTGCCCATCAATGAATGGAGCTTTGAATTGATTACAAAATGGTATCGTGTTAAAATCAGCCAGAAGGAATGCAAGTGCAACCAAAATAACACAATCAACCAAAGACATGGTTTTTTAAAAAAAATTGTACTATTTTTGTGCATTTTCTAATTGTTGAAGTCAATAAAAAGTTTTGGAAGCAAATTATGAAGATGTTGGTAGGATTTGCGTTTCATGATACTTCAGACCATACAAAACTCTCTCCTCCAGGTTGCTGCTGTACGCTCATGTTCTCTTTTAAAAAACAACAGTATGTCGAATGTTATAAGATCACTTTATCTTAAAGCAGAACTTACTGATCATTACGACTGTTTTCGTATCTTTTTAGAGTTTCTTTCTTTATAAAGTAATTCCCTTTTAAAGACGTTCATAATCTGTTCAAATGTGAATATCTTATGTTTAATCTTCATTTCATTCATTCACAAATCTTTACACCGTTTCACTCAACCAGAAGTGGCACAAACTCGATTTTTTGTGTTTCGCGGTAAACTGGAGTTATCTCTCGATGAAACAAGCAAATGAATGCACAAAAAATACTGGAAAGCCTGGTCTTTTCTCTCTAATGTATTTCGAAACGACTTATGTTGAGATATATATTGAAAATAAATCGTTTTTTGATTGTACCATTTTTTTGTTGGAGACAGGCTGTACATTCTTAAAAGAGATCGATATGTTAATGGAATTTTACGAAATTCCCCTTTCCTTCCTTTCATTTAGTTGCGAAAAGACTTCACCCTTATAAAGGAACGCGGTCTTTGATAAGAGGTCAATTTGTGACCTTGTTATTACAAAGAAGAACGTAATGCAACGTAAAAGTTAATTTTTTAACAAATATGCAAAACGTCCAAGCCTGCTGCAAAAAACTTTTTCTTGCTGTCAAATGAGCGAGCCTTATTGAATAACGGGGGAGATTATCTTATTTCTTTCTGTAATGGTGCTAACTATGACATGGGGACCAAATTATTGAGATGGTACCTTACAACAATAGAAATATGTGTCAGGGTAAAAGGCTCGCTTCAGATGACGTTGACATATAAAACCTTATTGAAATTTGTTTCTTACTGTTGGCTGAAAATTGCTAAAATAAACTAGTGTTCATCAATGGTAAAAGGAAAATATTTTAGATCGCTAGGTAAAACATTAGTTCCTTTAATGTACGTCCTATTTATGGCGTCTCTTAAATTAAATTATTGCGAACATAACTGTTTCTAATATTTACAATGAAACAGTAACAAGCACACAGTCATGACAAAGTTTGTTTTATTACATTTTTCTTTTTTCTCTGGTTTCATCCTCGTCCTAATACCGAGTCAGTCCCTTTAACTTTCATCCATAATCATTATAAGGTCCCTGTTTCAGAGGCGTACGAATAGGGTTGTGGTGTGAGAGAAAGCCACATTCCCCATAAATAGGGTTATTTAGGTGACCCTTTACTAAAATAAATAGGAGAGTTAAAGGCTTTTGTGTTTAACATTTTACCAAATTGTCTAAAATGAGCCCTTTGGGTTAAATGTTTCAAAACTTAAAAAAAGTGGCATGGTTAAGACGTTCAAAAACATGCTGCAAATGACCTGCGGGGGTGGGGTAAAGCTTTACAATATCGCATCCCCTTAAAGGATTTGCCCATTAAACAAAATTTTTCTGAGCACTCAGTTCAAATGCCAAAACATGCAAAATCATCAGCATTTTGTTTTTGTTGTTAGAGGTCCTTCGCCGGGTCCACCTCATACAGCAAGTCTAGACACGGCGGACGGTATTCGGTTGATGTTTGTGGAAATAAAATACGGGTTGATCGCCTAAGTGTTCATTGCGTATGAATAGGTGTTACGATAATGTCACTGAATCCAACTTTGACATTCTATTGGCTGTCTTACACATTCATATTTTCACAAATTTGCTACTATATTTCACCATTTTGATGGAATTATATGTTGTCATTTATTTTCTTTCATTTATTGCTGTGTCAACGTCAATGCTATTGCAATGGGTATATTAGGTATGGGGTTTTGAGAAAGAAAGTAACGACGTCGGAATATATTACTAATTGCCTTCCCTGCTGCCACGCTATGGAAATAAATAATTTCATGGCAACTATTCAACAATCGGTCATTTTATGTCTTCATTTTGTTTATTACATATACCACATATGGTATCGCAATTGAACTACTACAATTAGACTTTAATGTTCAGTACAATGTGAAGGCGATTCATATTATGCTTCAACGTTTGGATGGTAAGTTGTTTTTAAAAAATCACGAGAAATCGACATTCTATTCAAAATAACAAATATTCTAATTTCCAATCCACATAACGGACACTCTGAATTTTTCCCCTTCTCGTTTTTCCCAATTAATTTAGCTGCTCTTTCGAAGCCAGTTTTGCCGTTCCTGTGCATTTTTCCTTGTGAAGTCACTCGGCAAGTTATATTCGCCATCTCTTTAAAACGGGCCATAATTATAATACATAACAATCAATACCTTTTAATATATATTATGACATTTATGACAGCAGCCTTAAAATGTGAAATGCTATTTTTCGCGTCTGTCAATTCTGTAAGTCTTCACACTTTAATCCACTCATTTATTACACGTGGCCATTTTGCGTGATGAAAGCAATAAAGATAGAGAGAGTGAGAGTCATAGAATGGCATATTTAAGTATTTTACCCATAGGAATTGGCTTTGCTTTTATAAAAGAAGTTTGAATCTGAATGATTATCACCTTCATAAATTCAGATTCATCGTTGTAAATAAAATAAATGCATTGGCGTTTCGATCTCCCTTGGCCTTGTTTTACGCAAAGGCGATGCGTGCGTCATGCCTTCATTTAACACTCAATTTTAAGGCGGGTCCTGTCTCCTAAATAACTAAAACGTTAGCACATCAGTATTTTGTTTAAATCAGAAAATGAAAAAAAAAAGATTTTGGCATGTTTGTACAAGTATAGGTGTTCCATAGTAGATTTCAAATTAATGAGACTTCTTGCACAATTCTAATGGGGGTGATATGGGGTTCAATCCGATCCCCGGCCATGCGAGACAGGGCCTTTGTTGGGCCATTAACAAACATATTGTTGGTCTATGGTAACAGATTTCTCTACGAAATTTGGCATTACTGGAAACTGATGCATTCATTCTACAATTGTCTGTTAATGATGAAGGACTTATGCCACAGTTGGGCCAGATGTCAATCCGCTTTGCTCTAATCTCTTGATACAAGTTGGGCCCAATTTTGTGCCAAATAAACACTTAAGTTGTGTTTATGTGTGCATTATTTCTCCAATGCTGTGATAAGAATTAAACTGTTTGCGTGTCAAAGGTAAGTAATAAATAATGGCTGGTGTTTTCAATCCTGACACTTCAATTGAAACACCCAAGGCGATAACATCCAAGCGACACACTCTATAAGGCAAAATCGAAATTTTAGTCATTCTGTCCGTATGACACTTACTATAACACGTAATTGAATGGAATTCTGTCTTTGAATACTGCCGTTTCTCTCTTTATGTCGTTTTTCATTTGGAAAAATAACGTATGAGACTTCCTAGAACTTATATTTCACGTTTAACTATTCAACAATTTCAAATAATGTTGACCATTTTGGGGAATCACTGATTATTGTCTTTAATATAATATACAAAGAACCGAGTAGTGCCCAAAGAAACCAAAATGAATTTGTCAAATAGCATAGTTGTAATACCATTAGTTTCTCTCGTTTGCCTCGTGTGCATATTTTTGTATTTTTTTTTAATTTACATATTTTGTATTTATTAGTATGTGTGTTTTAATTACTATCCATTATTTCATTGTTTTTGGTCCGCCCTCCCCCGGTGATAGTCCCTTCCTTATTGTCGAAACCTCCCCTTTGCATCCCGCGCCCCGCCCCTTTGCGGCCCATCTCCCCAGCTTTCCCGATCCAGAAGCCTTTAATGACTTTTACAAAATTGTGTTTAACTGTACACCAATGTAACACGGGCCGGATTCTTACTCACTTGGGTAGCCTATACGCAGCTACACCATGTCTACCGCTGCAGCTACTGCACAGTACACCCATGTCTAATGCGAGGCTGTGAGTCTGCAAGATTAGGGCTTACAATACACATTATTAGGTATACAATAATGTGGCTACTCTGCTTTGCCTACCCCAATGGCTACCTGTAGTGGCCCATCAGGTGGAGAGAAGGTGGATGTTGAGTAGACAGTAACGGGCGTAGACCAGCTCATCTAACCACGTAGCTACCCCGTGATTTACCACGACGCCATTTTGGATGAGTGATGGAAAATTTCATGGAAATGAGGCGCTAACACTTGGGCTCCGTTTAAGCAATTTTGAACGTTTTTTAGGAAATCATTACGAAATTCAAATCCGGCATCCTCAAAAACCCCTATATTCCACACATGTTATAAAAAAATGCAAATATACATGCCAAAAATATCAAAAAAACAAAATTGTCCATGAGAAATACCACCGCGAGCGCTGAGAGCCGGTGTAACCACGTCGCTACTCCACGACGGTGCAAGACAGCGGCTGTGTGTACACATCCTCATGCGGCAAAAATACCGGAATCCTGGCTGGGGGTGTACGTCTAGTGGGTAGGTAATTAATCCATGTCTACTCGGTGTAGCTATGTGGTAACAATAAAGAAATTGGCCGTGTAACTTTTTCCTCCTAATAAATCAACAAAAAGGTTTTGTCTGGGTTCCGACCAAGGGGGTGAAGCCCATTCTAAACCAGTCTTCCGTGCTGGGCGCGACATTTTGGAATATTGCCATCTGAATAATTATTAGTTGGGGTGCTTGTTACACACATAATGTCAATTCGATACAAAACAATCCGCCAAAGATATCAGTTGTTGGATGTTGGGGTGCTATTGGGTGTGGTTAAATTTTTGTCCTACCCATGGCCACACAACGAATGAAATATCGTCAGTCGTCTTGATTTAGAAATAAACCGACCGCCTCCATGAAGTACCTCTTTTTCACCTAAGCGCGCATTGCATTAGAAAAAAAGAGTACTGAGGCACCTATGATCCAGAAGTAAACTATTATTACACCTGGCCACCTCTAACACATACATTCAATGTGTATCACTAACCGATTCGTGTATATAGGCCAAGCGGCAACCCACAATATGTGGAGAAGTCGAGGCGCCATTGCTTTCTATTGTTGGTACTCTATGTTTTCTTTCTTTTGTGGTCGGCAAAACATCGAGACTATGAATTTCTAAAGCTTACGTAACGTTTTGCCTGTCTATCTATATCGACCCTCTTGTTTCCGACCTTTAGTTACAATGATAAGGTTCAAGGTCATCCTGGAGCAGACATCCAATGGCAGATTTTGTTTTGGTGACCCCTAGACTATAGACCCTTGTTACATTTGCCTTCTAATTCGAAACCAATATCAACGTGTAAAATTTTCAGGACGAACAATTTGACACTAGTTCAATCACAGTTTTTCAGATTCAGCTTATTTTTACCATGACATCAGCAATTACAGAATGAAAATATACTTTTATATGTAATAGCATAGAATGCAATAAAAATAATCATGGTGGGTAACCAAACAGAGCATAGCTTGCGGGGTAGATTGTCCCCCTTAACTTTAAAATACACCATTAAGACCTAATTACATTGTGGATGACAATTATGACTTTCAGAACCAACACAGTGTTGAAATACTTAACGAGACAAGTGCAGACACACATTCCGTTTTGGCAGTGATAATATATATCTGGTGGCGAAACAAAATTTTGATAATAAACCACGAGCTAAGATGGAGTGGAGAGATGGAGTTTGGAAGATGGCAGTATTAAATTGTCCATAAAATTTGTAAAAAATATATATATTTACAATATTCAAAATAGATAAAGAATAGAGAAAAATAAGTCAAGCGCAGGCCGAAGTATAAAAATCGGAACACTGGCTAAGTTTTACCTAGTATGACATTGAACCTTTTAAAGGGCTTTACTCTTTGCTTTCAGCCATTTTTGTCCGTACGAAAGCGTTCTACAACCTAATCAGGTTCATACTTTGGACACGGCTGTTTTCTTCTCTTCAGTTTTTCATTTGGAAAAATAACGTATGAGAATTCTAGAGACTTATATTTCACGTTTAAGCTATTCCAAAAATTTTCAAATATTTTGACCCCTTTGGGTGGATCACTGATAGTGTCTTTAATATAAAAAAAGGCCGAGTAGTGCCCTAAGATTAAACAAAAATGAATTTGTCAAAATAGCTATATTTGTAATAACATTAGTTTCTCTCTTGTGCCTCGTGTGCATATTTTGTATTTGTTTTAATTTACATATTTATGTATTTATTATTATGTTTTATAATTATATCCATTATTTATTTTTGGTACGACAGAAACATAGTACGGAATGTTTTAGGCTCAAATGTACAGACCAACCAAAAGGAAACGCTCACAGCTGTCACCAATTTAATCTACTTTACAAAATTGTGTTTAAATGTACACCAATGTACGTACTTCTCTCATAATAAGGATCAACAAAAAGGTAGTTTGTCTGGGTTCCGACCTTTAGTTACAATGATAAGGTTCAGGGTCATCCTGGAGCAGGCATCCAATGCTCAGATTTTGTTTTGGTGACCCCTATAGACCATATAGACCCTTGTTACATTTTGCCTTTTAATTACGAAACCAAATACCAAACGTTGTAAAATTTTCAGGACGAACAATTTGTGACACCAGTTTCAACAGTTTTCAGATTCAGTTTATTTTTACCATGACATCAGCATTACATAATAGAAAAATATACGTTTATATAATAGCATAGAATGCAATAAAAATAATCATGGTGGGTAAACCAAACAGATCATATCTCGGGGTAGATTGGCCGCCCTTACTTTAAAATACACAATTAAAGACCTAAATACAAGGACGACATTCAGACCAACAAAGTGTTGAATACTTAACGAGACAAGTGCAGACAGACACATTCCGTGTTGGCAGTGATAATAGATATCTGGTGGCGAAACAAAATTTTGATAATAAACCATGAGCTAAGATGGAGTGGAGAGATGGAGTTTGGAAGATGGCAGTAATTAAATTGTCATAAATTTGTAAAAAATATATATATTAAAATATATCAAAATAGATAAAGAATAGAGAAAAATAAGCGAGGCAGAAGTATAAAAATCGGAACACTGGCTAAGTTTTACCTAGTATGACATTGAACCTTAGAAGGGCTGTACGCGTTGCTTTCAGCCATTTTAGTCATTTTTGTCCGTACGAAAGCTTTCTACAACATAATCAGGTTCATATCTTTGGACACGGCTGTTTTCTTCATTTTCTGTCAATTTTTCAGTTGGAAAAAAATAATCTTCACTTTTAAGCTATTCCTGCAAATTTCAAATAATTTGACTCTTTTGGGTGGATCACTGATTGTGTCTTTAAAGTAGTTTCGTAAATTATAGACATGAGCACGCTTTGCATTTACTGCTTGAGACAGAATCTCATCAAAATTTGCTTTACGTTATATCATCGAACTCTCTTAATTCCTTAGACTTATTTTTAAGTCTAACGAGACTGAAATTAGTGACAAAACCTTTTTTGTACTTAAAAAATTTAAATCCGTGAAAAGGCTTACTTACTTAAAGTCCTTTTGATTTGAAAATAAACCTTTAAATGAGTTAAGAACTGTTTATAAAATCATTTGAAGATTTATATTTGAATATAAAGGAATTGTTTTTAAATGGTAAAAGGTTTTGTCACCAATTCCAGTCACCTTAGACTTAAAAATAAATCTAAGGAATTAAGAGAGAAATCTTGTGCATACATCATCACTGTAGATTCCCCTTAATAACTGATAGTGTTAGATTTCCCTTTTTACAAATCAGTTTGCGCATTTAATTTCTTTAATGCTATTAAGTATTAGACAACAACGTATAGAACGACAAACTTAAAAAAAATACACATGCCTGCATAAGAAAAAAATATGACACCACATATTTGGTCATAACTTCAGGTGACGCTAAATATTGTTATTCCGTCTGCCTGGAAATGAATTTCGACACAAATTAAAATAACACGACAAGTCTAATTTTGGCCCATTTGTTAAATGTTTATTATCATACGATATACATGTTATATTTATTTGAATCCATAAAATGTCTGCTATAAATGATTCAAAAGTGAATGTCTTTATTTCCCTCATTTCAATCTGAGAGTGTTTGGATGAATCCACAAACGTAATGAAACTGACAATAGTTGATAATGTGAAACAAAATATCATTATGTCACAATTCTGAACGTCAGTTTAGTTTTCCATACGCTATAAATACATTACCTCCTTGGTCTGGTCGTAGACAGTCGATATGCTATTAAGATAAGAATGATAAATTTAAGGTCCATGGCCCAATCGCTAATAGCCTCGTCCTCAGAATACCCCCCATACTGGAATATCGGCGTGAATTTTACACATGGGGTATTTGTGCTAAAGTTATTCAATCAAGATGGAAACTCCGCGTGTGTGTTCGTATGTGTGTGTGTGTGTATGTGTTTGTGTGTGTATTCATCCCTTATGTGTGTATGTGTGTGTAACCACAGGTTGAGCTTTATATTGATAAAGCATCATTAAAAATATAGGTTTCCCTAGCACGTGTTTGTTTTTAGAACCAAAGACAGATGGAATTAGAAAGAAATATGAGTCGCAAAAAAGCAAAAGCAATACCATGGCTCCGTCGCCGATATACATTTTATGTCGGTAAATATGTTTCATTGCAAAACAAAGAGATATGTCTATCTTTAGCGTGAATAACGAGCTAAGTATACTAGAGACGGTATAAATCCAAGAGATTAAATCCAAGCCCATCCCCCAAAGAAGTAGAGTGTGACCCAAAAATACAACAAATGACAATGTCAATATGATTGTTATACATGTCATTGTGGCCACCCTATACAGGCGATGTTGTTATAATACGCTTGTACACACGACTAAATTGATTACGATGATAAGTATAGTGAATATCAATGAAAGATGACTAATTTGTTTTATTATTGTAGCAGGCGAATACAATCAGCAATTGAACGAAAATATTTACACAAATTTCGAATAAACTGGTACACAGTTGAAAATGGTTTTTGGTTTATGCGACTTCATCTCAGGACTAATTCCAATTGCCTTTTATACTAAAATCAGTTACACAAGTGTGAAATTAATTTGGAAAACCTATAATATTAACTAGGCATTGGGTAAACAATGGAAACAGACGGTAAAGACTGTTGTATGCAATGACAGTAATATGAAATGGTATTTGGCATATTATAACGCCTGATGGAATGTGGGTTATTGTCTGACATAATGGAGTAATAATAATAATTATCATTCCTTATGGACTGTTATCGGTAAGTTATCGTTTGCCATATTTAAGGAGCGAAGTAATTGAATTAAGCGTTTTTCGCCCTACTGGAATAACATATGTTTAAAAAACACAATTTTGACGTTAAATACATCTTTGGTAGGCAGGAACTCGTGGTACAGCTTGAAATCGATGCATAATGATAAAATCTTAAAAATAATTACAACGATGTTGTATCAGGAGAGAACATGATTGACAAATTGGTAACAATATACTATTTTTTTGTCAAAAGTACACAACATTGTATATTTTAGTCAATACATGGGTAACTTTATCTGCGTCCAAATACATAATGTTGTGTATTGTTTACATAAATATGTGGAACATTTTAGCAATTTGTCAACCATTATCGCTCTTGATACAACAGCGTATTAATTATTTTTAAGAGTGTAATAACAATGATAATAATTAAAACAAACAAATAAACAAACGCAATTACAGTTTCGTTAGATATTGCAGCGACCTGGTTAGGCCTGGTCTAAAAAGGTCGAAGTATAAGACATTACATCTCTCACCATTATCAACTTTCGTCTTCATTAATTTAAACCGTTAATATGTTATTTTATGTATATAGTGTAACGGAGGCATTGGAACTGATGCAATGTACAAAGAGTTATATGACGAGTCAACTACTAAGATAATGATCCTAGGAGCTGGATGTTCCATTGTATCAGAGCCAACGGCACAGGCCTCACACTTGTGGAATTTAATTCAGGTATACTGCGCATCATCCGTTATTATTTCTTTTCGTTGTCATTTCTTTTCGCTGTATTTTGGCTGTGACAAATATACATAAAAACAGCTCGGTGTAAAGAAACTGAGTGTCCCCTATGAGAGAGTGTCCTAGCTACCACAGCAACATGTACGGAATGAACCGTGACGTTGTAGACGATGCCATTTGGGTACAGTGCTGAAACAAAATGACGCATACAGCACTCAATGGAGAACACAATAGACAGATGGGTGGTAGGACACTCAGTCACACAGTAAACATGAATTTTGAAATGAAACTCAGATCGTCGGCTGAATGCAAAACCAACATAAGTGACATTTTTTGTCGCAATTTAGTTTTTGATGAATTTTGAAAGGGGATGTATTCGCGCATAATTTAAAATATGTGTGAAGATATGTTAGTTTGTTGTTTTTGTTTTGCGTCATTGTTTTTTCTTGTTTCAGTGCAAGACCAACGTAAGCGGCACTTACTTTGGTCTTGCATTAAACATTTTTGCCCGTTTTCAGTGCAAGACCAACGTAAGCGGCACTTACTTTGGTCTTGCACTGGAAAGGGACACAATATTCCATGCAAGACTTAACGTAAGTGCCTGCACTTATGTTGGTCTTGCATTAACAAGAAAATACTAATTTCACTTACGTTCTCTTTCGTAAATAAATATGTAATTACGTTTATCTAGGAGAAATTATTTCATTTACACTATATAATACAATATTTTATTACCTGGTATAATCATGAGATCCCCTCAACTATAGAAGCCAATAGAAACACACAAACATATTATTCCTGTAAAATCAGTCAAAATACACTTACGTTGTTCTTGCATTCAGCCGACGACTGATTTTCCATATACATATTCGATCTGGAATATCTTTTTTGTAACGGCAAAAATGTCGACATCAAATAAAACAAACGTACCTGTATATGGAGAGTTTAAACGGATCAATTTTTTTTATTTTAAGATGAGTAAACCGACCGCGGTTCCGATTTTTCATATGATGTTTTCTCCTTCATTGGGAAGCATATCACCAAAACATTTCATTTTAACTTTGGTGTTAATTCGGTCTAGCCGTTTGGATAGTAGAAGGGAAAACGTGTACTAAATTGGCCCATGACCCACAGCCCCGAGCTCCTGACTTAGGCCTACCTAAAAAAGTGAGACTGTTTTATATCATCTGAACAGTTAGCCTAAAAGTAATGTATGAGTGCCTAATCCTACATGCAAGAGGATCCAAATCAAACGGGATCTTCTGTATTGAAAAGCTAATGAATAATACTTTCCCAATATGTAACAATAATTTGCATAAACGTTCAATAAAGACCTGCAATTGGGGGCATTTTGGGGTAATTTTTTGGGGGGAACACCCTGTACAATATGTGTCACACTTTTTGTTTGTATTTTAAAGCATTGGGCTGATTCATCGAAATCACTAGAGGTGCTCAAACATATTCTATAACATAATAATCTCAAACGCCTAACTTCTAAAACAAAGAAGATAAAACTTGCAAAAGTTATTTGAAATAACAGTATGCCTTTCATTGACTAATATTGAATCTTATTTACTTTTATCACCTATTTTCTCTATGCCTGTGTCTGTCGCTCTAAATCTCCTTCGTCTTCTCTCTCTGAGGTTCTACATATCCCTCCCTCCCTTCTACTCACTCGCATTCCCTCCCTGCATTTGTTGTCGATCTTCTACTTCTTTCTAATTCGCCCCTGTCTCTGGCTGCCGGCTGCTTCCTTGTCTTTTTCTCCTTCCTCCTCTGTCTTTCTCTGTCTCCCTTCACTCTCATTTTAATATACAGCTTTCATATTCTTCTGCATCTCCAAAACTTTCTGAGCGGGAAACGTTTCCTAATTTCTTCCGCATGTATCCACCGGAGTCGGTCTTCAACGTAGTTAAGTTTGCCATGCTGAAACACTTTGAGTGGGAGAAAGTGGCTACATTACATCAATCTATCGACTTATTTGCTTTGGTAAGGTGGCTAACCTGAATTATTATACATTTCATAAGTAATTTACATGTAGGCCTATGTCATTAACATGTCAAAGATATGGTATGCTCCGTACATTGTATACTTAAGAGGTTTAGAAAACGAGGTGCTTATGTAGATGCGGTAATACAATGAGAGCGCCCATGCACAGCTGTGTTCAGGAATGTGGCCGACATCGATCGAGTGGACTATGAATTTTAAACAAAGCGGACGATTCGCAACTTAAAAAAAATGGACGAAATGGAACAATATGGCAGTGAGTGCGTGTTTATAAACGATACCTACGATAACCGAACGCATGTGTTGCAAAATGATTTTTAAGTAATCGTTTTTTATACTTTACATCCTGTATAAACTGGGTAAAGCATAAAATTATTCTTATCAGTAAAAATGTTCATGCTATTGAGCTAAAACATGTTTTTGTTATTTTGGCCCTGCTACAGTATCCTCTATTTTCTGATTAAAATATTGTTTTATTTCACTATTTTACTTGAGAAAATATTTCTCACAGGAAAAGTACTTTGTTTATTATGGAAGAGAAAAATGAATTTTCCCTAGAGCTATATTGAGATGGTGCCAAATTGCAAAATAGGTAATTTCCCATGATGTCATTAATTTAAGATGATGCAATGCATATGATGTCATTCTTGTGTGATCCAATTGGAGAGTGTCGGACTATGTTTATGCATGACGATGCTGTAATAGTTATTAGATATTAGGGGAAAAACTTGTTCTAGAACCACATCTTTTCGATTCGTCTCATAGTGGCGCTATTCTTGATTATTCATACGCTTTATTCCGCGAATATATTTATTTAAATATTACAAAAGAACGACTTCATGCACCCTAACGCGGTATCTCCGCAACGCGTGACGCACTTCGCACACACATGTTAGAAGATGCAGGATAGCTTGACATTTAGCATGAACATCTGCTTCACCACTATTTGCCTTATGGTGCTAATGCGCGAAAACAGATTTTATGCTCCATATCATGATCAAATAGTATTTGTTTCGTTTTTTCTTTCTTTGTTGTTAATGTTTTAGCGTAGTCTTGACATGTGGTGAGTTTAATTTGAAATATACGCCAAGACTTTTACCACTTAAGCGTTAAATACGAAATAGGAGCGAGGTGCTGGAAATTAATGTTGGCACTTATTTTGGAATTCTAGTTTTGTCTCCTGCTTAAAAGTGAGTGACCTGTCTGTAAAATTCTCGTGAATATTTTCCAACGAAAAATTAACAATGAAAAGTCGAAACCCGTCGGCAGTGTTGAAATATATTAATCTTAATTCAACTTGTTGTGTCCGTACGTACGGACAATAATGGCTATAATATGAACCTTTAATCAAGGCTATGTTTTATTTTACAGAGTTCCGGAACATGATATGCTATATAACGCGTTCTCATTTTGCACTAGAAAGAAAACACTTGCTTCACTCGCCCTCGTGCTCCGCGCTCGACATTGTCCCGATTGCTGGAGAAAATGTTGAAGCTTTTTTGACAAAAACTACTAAAATATCCAATTTTATGCTCATGAGGTTGCTTTCGGTCTTAATACTTGTAGGGTGTGTTGTTAGGATACTTATTCCTGATGCAGCTTTGCAAGCATCTGATTTTGTACGTTTTTTTTTCGATTTTCTAATTCAGCAAATTGCTGATATTGCATTTAACATAAATACATTACTGTGCACGGTTCTTTGAAATTATTGTTTTAGCCATTATTACAATGTAAATACTTGTAAAAACTCATGTGGCAACCAGTGCAAGGATTGTATTGAAAATATGCACACTCCTTTTGTTTTAGCCTACCGCAGATTTCCATGACCAAGCTGCCGCCAATGGAATTGAAGTTATTTCTTCTGAAAGTTTTGTTGACAATCCTGAAGTACAAGTTTCAAACCTTAAGGTAAAATATTTGTGTCTATTATTAACAATATTCTATATCATTTTAACATGATTAGTGTAAACAGATTTCTCAGAGTGGCCTTACAATATATAGTAAATGCAAAGACAATTACTTGGTTTTAATAAAAAACATAGTAATAAAACAACTGGGAACATATTAAACTTGTGAGATTTGATTATTAGGGAGAATATGTAATCAAACACGGAACATTTACATCCTCAATGCACCTCTAAATTTTCAATTGTCTGGATATTTTTTTTTTATATTTCTTATTTTTTTCATTGTCACTAATTTTGAAAGTAATCATTATTCCTAGCCAACATAGATTTGTTAATGGGATGTATAATTTATGGAAAGCAATTTTTATGTTTTGAATTTTAACAAAAATGAAAACATATATTACTAGAAACGCACGAAAGGTTTCTTTTTCATTCTCTTTCATACGACACCTTTTCGTAAATTCTTAAGCTTGAAATTCTAGTATTATAGAAAAAAAATATAAAATTATTGACACGTGTTAACAATTACGTGATCACTACTAATTCGCCTTGGCTAGCACACAAGGAATGTTGATGTTGCTAACAAATGTAATATATGCACATACAGGGTGAGTAAAAAAAAAATGACCCGGATTGTGCCCGCCATTTTGAGTTTTTAAATAACATATATATAACGTATGTGATATCATCGGAAAGCCTATTTCATTATCTTTAATTTGCTGCAAAGATAATTCCAATCGGTTAAGTATAGACCAAGCTACAGTCTTTTGAATCAAGTAGTCCGGTTTTCACCCTATCCACGGATTCCCATTTGAAAGCAGGGCGCCCGACTAAGCAAATGTGATTCCGTGGACATTGCAGAAAACCGACTGCTTGATTCAAACGACTGTAACTCGGTCTATACTTAACCGATGTGAATGATTTTTACAGCAAATTAAAGATAATTAACTAATCTTCCATATAATATCACATATGTTAGATATATGTTACTTGAAAATTCAAAATGGCGGACACAATCATGGTCAAGTTTTTTTTTGACTCACCCTGTATAAGGTTTTAAAAGTTGGGTCTATTTTCACATAGGAGTATTAATTTCAAAGGTCATATGAACATAGGACAATGTACAATGTTCCTTCTCAGCGACGAGTTTTTGGGATCACCCTGTATCTTACCTATACCCCGGTGGATGTTTGTTTTTGCTAGAAAATTAGCGTATAATATCACATTCAATAATTTTGCACCAAAAATGAGTTTTAGCAAGGCGAAAAAAACCTGAAGGGGCTGGGATGGCACCCCCCCCCCCTTCGGTAGACAAGTGTTAAGTATGGTGTCAATGCCTATGTATGTGATACCAGAAATTCTATTAAAGCCGTTCTATTATTTGTAGCTATTTTGGTTTAGTGGCCATCTTGAATTTCAAAATGGTCGCCATTGGGGATTGTGAGCAATACAGATTTAGAATAGTGGCAATATCTAGGTTTGTGATAACAAAAATTCCTTCGAAAGTAATTTATTATAGCTATTTTTGTTTAGCGAGCAATACAGAAGATTAAAAATGGTGGCAATATCTATGTTTGTGATACTGGGAATTTCTTAAAAGCACTGTATTATAGCTATTTTGGTTTATCCGCTATCTTGAAATTCAAAATGACTCCCATTGTTCGTTATGCTTTGTCCCGTATCTCGGCTTATGAGCAATATATAAACCAAATTAGCTACATATAATGCAATTGCAGTGGTAGAATGGATGGAATTCCTTATATCACAAACATGAATATTGCATAAATTTTCATTCTATTTTGCTAGTAAGATGAGATATCGGAAATGTTAAAAATCCAAGATGGCGGTTAAACCAAATAACCTTCTACTAAATGGATTGCTTTAATGGATTCCCGTGATTCAAAAACATAGGTATTCCATTTTAATCTTCCATGGTACTCTCAAGCAAAGATATATGCGACCGTATGATCAACAAAGCAGCAATTTTGAAATTCAAGATGGCGGCTAAACTACGATTAATAGAGTGGTTTTAATGGCATCCCATTTATCACAAATATAAGTGTTGACACCATTTTTATTCTTCTACGTTGCTTACAAGTCGATATATAAGGCAAACTATAATGAATGGCGGCCATTTTAAAATTCAAAATGTCGCCTGAAGCCGCAATTGAAAAAAAAAATGGTATCCCAAAATGGATTTTAAGTTAGCCAATAAAATCCATTTTGGCACAAATATCCAGCTTGAGTACATAACAGGCCCTGCTAGTCAATTTTTACCATTTTGCACAGTGCCAAAATCAGTTCATGTACATGCAAAGTCTATGGAAAATTGAAATCTAAAAATGTATTTTTGATTAAAAAATATGATAAACATATTTTTGTCACCATTACCCACATTTGTTTCAATTTTCAACCGAATCTATCAATGACACCGTAGTCTTACTTTGCATTACGTAATACTAGTATTATATTATATTGCATTTTATTATATTGTATATTATATTACATTACTTATATATATTATTATTATATCATATTATATCATATTGTTATTGTGTTTTCAGAAACGTGGGGCAAGGATTATATTAGGCTTTTTCTACGAAAATAAGGCAAGACAAATTTTTTGTAAGGCCTACAAAGAAGGGATGTTCGGCGCCAAATATGTGTGGATTGTAAACGGTAAGAAGACATAGCATGGTTGTCATGAGAAAGGATATTAAAGGCTGACTTAGAGATTTCCCGATGAGGGCGCACTCATTTTTCAAACAAATCATATTTTTTACATATCCATAATGCTTGCCCATATACTAATCACTGTGTGAAATAACTAAGCTCAAATCGAAGTCTTTCATATAGAAAATCACAACTTTGTTATAAAATTCCGGATCCGGAAATTTTGTTATACACGGTATCCTATGGCACTGTTATACTGCGCATAAATGTTTACTGCATGTAAACGAAAAATCCGATTGATCTCTAACTTTGGAATTAAGCACTTTTAGGTAACTGTCTTTAGTTCTAGATGACTAGTTTTAATTACTACACCAACAAATTATATTTTGAAATCTCTGAGTCGGCCTTTAATACAAAGCTAAAATATGCGTTTACCAGAAATTTATCTCTACAATTGATAGGATATCGGAGACATGTTTTGTGTGGCTAGTACCGATTAATTGGTAAAATGTATAATAGAAATATACAAACCCAACCTTGTATATCCAGCTTGTAATTCTCCACGTCTTTCAATTCTTTCTGGCAACGGTTCAAGCAAATACTACGTTACTAAAGTTATTTGTAATTCCATACATTTCAATATGTGATTGTGTAATACTCAGATATAATAACCATAAATTACACACAGATTGGTAAATTCAACGTAACCTTCAAAACCTTCAAAAACGGTTTTAGTTTTCATGGTAAGTATTAATGAACGCAATTTCTACACTCAACTTTGTAGTTGAATTCATGTCAAGGATTCCATTTAATTGGATTTTTGAACATCGCATGCCAATGACTCCTTTATCAATTATATCCCCGTCTGAAAGGATTACCCTGAGAAATATTTCTTTGGTAAATTGTAAATTTTGTAATTTCGTATTAAAGCAAATAAGAAATTCATTGCATAGTTTATTATGAAATCCGAGCAAATCAAAATCACCTCTTATGTTTTCACTTGTAAGACATATCTGTAGTCAATGTATCAAAATTCAAGTATACGAGCCATACCAAGCTGTACCTAGCTTTTAAAATTCAATAATTATTGTGATTGTAGACAAAGACAGATTTCATTCTAAATTTATATGAATATTGATGACAGCTTATTGACAGAAATATAGTGTAATTTTACCCATAAAAAGCGTTCATTCAAGCAATAGATGTTTTGTGATATTTTTTGAACGAGACACACCAATCACGCGCGACCATCTTCCAAATGATGACGACAATTCTAAGGTTAAGGCGAATTATGAATTATTCATCAGAGTATAATGAGTTATAGGGCGGACTCTCTATAGCAAATCCTACTACAGATAGCTCGTCGTACAATTTCGATGTTTCCATAAAATTACATAAATTAATATTCATATCCTTTATTACTAATTAACTGATTAAAGCGCACCATTACCATCATCATCACAACAACATCAACAACAACAACAACAACAGCAGCAGCAACCGGTATCCCACATATGCATAAAACATTTCACCTGCTCAGTTTATTTAACATTGGGAATGATTTTTTTTCTTTCTTTAATGTTTTCTTTCCTTTTTTCTTTGCTTGTTTCATCATTAAGGTTGGTACAGTTATGAATGGTGGCGTCAGGATGATGCTAATCTCGATTGTACCAAATCGGAAATGGACGATGCTGTATTGGGTTCTTTTTCAATGGATGCATTGCCCTTAAGCCTAGCTGAACGACCAGGAGTGTCCGGTAGGGTGAGTAGATATTTGCGCAATCAGAAGCTGATAATAGAATGGATTTTATTAAATGTCTAAGCCTCTGTATGGTATTTATAGAGTTTCATCTTCAGAACCAGAACCGTTTGAGGGCGCTGTTGCAGCTGTGACCACTATGTTTTACCCTGTCTCTGTTTTGTCCATATTTTCTGCCTTTTTGCTGTCATCCAGTTTATTTGTTCAATCCATGGAGTGAGTACCAATGTAATGACAATATCCATTCAGTTAACGCTGTCTCTGAACCCACATCTGTAAACTATGATGCTCATCATGGACACAAATTCTACAGTAAACAGTGCAGAATTTGGAACCCTGGTAAATGCTTACCATTGATACAGGACTGCAGAATTTTGAAATCGAGTGCATCGACATCTGTTAATACAACAACGATATCTCTCATAATGATAAAAACATATCTGTATTAGCTACAGTCACAATGAACTTTGGCGATTTAAAGATAATTCTGTTAGAGTACCATCTAGTGTTAAACATAGACTTAAAGAACTTGGCATCCAAAAACGTTCCAGAGGTCGTCGTGCAGGGACACATATCCATCGTAAGATTACTGTCCATATCCCACAGCGCAGACCTATGACAGAATACCAGTTCGATGATCACGTTCATGGTTATAATAACATAGACTGTTATACGGGGTGACCCAATAAAAACTTTATCCAAAATGAAAGTTATATTTTTCCACTTTCTGTAATTTGATATCAGTGGATCTTATTTTATTAAAAAGAATGGGTGAAAGAGCATCTTAACTGATTTTTTTGTTCATTTTGGTTGAGCGGTGCTCAAGATATGTTCCACTGAACAATAAGTCAGCAAAACAGACTTGTCCACGGAGCATCATTTTTCTTAGGCATTGTTGAACATAATTGCAACCTCAAAAGTAATTTATCTTAACGGTCTTACCTTTAGTTTCTATCTTCCACATGTCCTCCATGATTTGCGATGCACTTGGTAGCCCTGAAGTGCATGTGTTGAACAGCTCTTGATGTTACACGCGTTCCCCTAAATGCGGTAAATGCATCGTTTATCCGTCGTCGTAGTTCTGGTAATGTGTTAGGGGACCCTCATTGTAAACTCTAGCTTTTACAACACCCATAGCCAAAAATCTAGCGGAGTTAGATCCGTGACCGAGGGGCCATTCCACCGCATGCCCTAATCTAATGATCCGATTTGGAAAGAGTTCCTGAAGGCGGTTTCTAACCATTACAGATCTGTGTGCTGGTGCAGGTGTTCTGACGCTCCTAGGCCGTCCGCTTCTTCTTTTGTTGACATTTTCCAAAGTTCGTTCCCTCTGTTTGGCCATGGCGTTGCACAGCTACATAGCTACCAGTTTGGTAGTAAATCTTAACCGCGAATTCTCGTTGTTGTGGCGTAAATTCAGGTGCCATTACTATGAGAATGTTTAAAGTTCTTGTTCAAGAAAGTTATCTGGCTTTAAGCACAACTGCACGTTACAGTATGATTTTATATTTGAAAAGCCCGCCCTGACACATGACAGAAAACTGGTTTCTAGCACAACTGCATGATATGATTTCAGATTTTAAAAGTCCGGTTGCCAAAACAATTGATGTGTACTTATCATTCCATCATGAAATACCCAAGGACAAGTGTGTTTTTGCTGACTCATTGTTCGTTGGACTATATCTTGAAACCACTAAAATATCAAATTACAGAAAGTGGAAAAAGATCTCTTTCATTTTGGGTAAAGTTTTTATTGGGTCACCCTTGCTGATTCAACTGAGACCAAGAATTCTAACCCAATGTGCTGTAGAACAATCAACCCCTCGCAAATAGGATTTTCTTTCTGACCCACACACGATCATTGGTCAATAAGTTTGATGAAATGGAAATCTTGCTAAATCAAGAGAATATTGATATTTACATATTTACACTATAGGGCACGGGGAATGAACATTCCTTTCAATAGCAACAGGTTCAGTGAGTGATATACATGTAACGTGAGCTGAGAATGGCAATGTTCTAATTGACATTTTGGTCATTTTGAGATATAGACGTTTTTCACACACACAAAAAAAACTTTAGAAAACAAAGAAATTTCAACGAAAGTGGGACCTTTAAACAAAATGTACTTTTCGTAAAACCTAAGCAAATTATATAGCGTTCTAAAGCTCAGCAAATGTAAATATCAAAAATAGTTTTATCTCACAAAAACCCCAAAATGCCAGTTAGAACCTTGTAATTTTTCAGGTCACGATAAGTCTGACCTAATAACGCAGACACACTCGTCACCATCACATAAAAATATCACTACCCTAGCATTGCAATAAATTTTTTCTATATTGAAGTTCGGGCCAGTTTTTGTTAATTATTTATTTATTTATATTTTGTTATAAATTGGCATTACAAATGGCATTACATCATTGATTTCAGAAGCACGCACCTTTCCTGTCTTTATCCAGCCAGACCTTCGTCCTTGCAAAATAGACCCACAGCGCGTTGCAATGTATCTGGCAACGCGTCGCGAGCCTTCATAATACGTTGCAAATTTCACAACCAGTTGTTAGGTTCTGCAATTCATCATTCTGATTGTCCAACACCTTTGTACTAACTCGCACTACCTTGCTAATTCATCCCCTCTGTTCAAAAAAGTAAATACACTCACTGTTTATGATATCCATAAACACCAAATTGCCCCTTTTATGTTCCAATTCAAAAATAGACTCCTACCTGATATATTTGATATTTATTTTCAGTTTACTAATCAAATCCATTCCTACCGCACCAGATCTGCCAACCAGCTTAGACCCTACAATTTTTCTTCAGATCTTGCAAGAAACACAATTAAAACTCAGGGTCCTCTGTTATGGAACTCTATTGATTTAAATATTCGGTCATGTTCATCAGTCAAACTTTTTAAGAATAATTTCAAGCATTATCTTCTTTCACAATTATCATCTGCATTAGATTCATTTTACTTGCGTAATGTAATTTGTGCATGTATGTGTCAGATCCGCCATCATTTAGCCAACATACTACCAACTCACCTGTCTTGTGCAGTCCTGTCTGTGCACCCTGTAGCATGTCACTGTTTAATGTGTCCTTGTTTTTGCACGTAGACTAAGATAATAGTCTATCTAAATTATGTAATATTATTAGTACATTTATTTCTGATTTAGTAAAATAACGGATGGCCAAACTATATGTACGAGCTTTGCGCCTTTTGGTCAACCCATAGACTGGTTCC
>JAMKCH010023437.1:0-38678 GCA_023653785.1 Ophioderma brevispina
AGTATTACAGTAAACCGCAGATTAAGTAATTCTTTAATATTTTCTTTTCATTTTGATTTACGATCCTTCTGTTTGTCAACCCTCGAATTATTGTCAAGGCGGTGCATATAGCTGTGTTAGGCTGCATTGGGAAGGGCCTCAAAGCCAGCTTGTAGTTCAGGGACTCATAACGTAAAACAGGGCTTGTTTTTGAGGGTATGTATATCGAATACAATGATTGGCACGGACTGCGGTCAGATCAGTTGGGTCAATCTGGAAGGCATTCCGCTTACCATGGAGAGCAGAGGGTTGGTTTCCTCGCCTTAGCTTGTCTTCTATGAATGTTAATGACTAATTTAGTGAGCTAGGGTGACATCGTAAAGGTGTCTGAATCCGGGGTCGGTTCAAGAAACACATACGTAACCCTACGTTTATACTAGCTCATGCGTGTAATGTCCTACATAATAGACCCTTTTATACTAGTGTCACAGTGCTTTGGATAAATCGGTCCCACAATCATACATGATATGCACATAGATTTACGAAGGGGGAGGTAACCCATAATATAGTGTCTAAAATAATGTTGGGATTGCTGTAAAAACCGAACCAAAGTTTTTGTTGTGGTACAAGATTAAGGAAACGTATAGTTGCACTACTCGGGTCAAACTATACTTTTCGTCCTAAAACGTATGGATACGGAGGTATCAGACGCAAATCGTCAAGGTACATCACCAAAGGTTTAACTTATAACAAGAAAGATGCTGCAACAGGACATCCAAGTCTCCACTTACGTTGTACAATACTTCTAGAAGACTTGACAAGGGTGATCTACCTTGGCATCTCCATCAGTAAGACCTGTCATGGTCCTGTATTACCAAAATGGCTATGGGCTAAAACTTCCAGTCGGCGACTAGCAACTCCTGCTCCATCAGCTGCACGCCATCTTGGGACAACTGAAAGGGCTGTTATTATAATAAATCCCTGGTTCGATCCACATGAATATCGCAAGTTCAGCATGGCTCCCACACCCACCTAACTTCATCTATCCAACCACCTTCGATGCATCCAGAACAATGCATTCCACATTGGTATCCCTCACCCCACTCACTCACAATCTCCAACCACTTGGTCATCAAGGTGCAGTTGAATTTCACTCTTTTCAACCGCATGTTTAAATGTGACAACCACCAGGATCTCCTCAGCCTTCTGCTACCTGAGCTGCATTGTATTTACGAATCATTCTCCGTGTTTCTAGAGGTTTGTCTGAAATCACTAGTAGACAGAGTGACACAAATTATCAAAAGTCTTTTGTTTCCCGTGCAAGTTTATCTAGATCTTTGTTTGGGTGCAGGTTTATATCATTTGTGCTCTCTGCCTCAAATAACCTTACTGGAGACCGATTCGTAGGATAAAATGCACTGAAAACAATAAATAATCAAGAATTCACTGATTCACTAGAAGGTATACCAGTTTATATAAAGAGTTTCTCTTAGAATGTCATCTCATGGTTAATGGGATTTGTACTGCAAGATGATCCCAATCCACTTATAAAAATTATTGAGACAATTCACCAATCTCCTGGAACACCCACGCCCCAATTCAATACGCTAGATTGTCTACAAGGTAATACCCGTAGATAACAAAGAGCCTTATTAAAGCATTAAAACTAGGAAATAACCAACGAGGATAACACAGAAATCATCTTAACCAATTGCTACGATTCTCAACAAAAAATCAATTTCTCTAAATTGTTTCTCACAAGAAGGAAAAAAAAGCTGAAATAGAGCATAAAACTGGGTACAGAGGTCAAAAACAGGTTGAAAATGAAAGAAAACTAAAACTGTTTTACTTTGAAAGGTATACAAAAGCTGAAATCCCAGCTTAAAAAGCTGTGAACTCTCACAGGTCGCTATGGAGAAGCTAATTAATGGCGGCTAACGCACATTGCCGTCAGGAATGGGCACCAGTCAAGTATCTTTTGCTCCAAGAAATCCTACTTGCTGTGAATGTGAGGTTGAATCCGACCACCCGCACCGTTGGACAAAACGGACGTTTAGAACTTTGCTTGTTACTACTACTACACACCCAACAGCACGATGGAATCAGGTCTAATATCCTTAAAGCTGTCATTCCTGAAATCATTCAACTCTGGTCAGTTTTCAATTGTTCTTTAATTATTAAAGGTGCAAAGAGATTTCACAAATAGGTAGTCCCTCAAAAACAATGAAAATGTCTGATTTTCGAAATGATGCAAAGCTTTGAATAAAAAATGTCCTCTGAAAGGGATTAGTTGAGAATTATTTCTTTGGTACAAATATGTGAAATTCTTATTTCCTTAATGGAGACAATTGAAAATTCAGCTTAATTATCTAGTTATGCTTGATGAAAGTTTTATAAAGAATTACTAAAATATCTTTTGTTTTCATGTCTTAGACATTTTGTCCATAACCCCCAAATAATGAAGGAAATCTATGAGTTCTACTCTTTATGAAATCTACTACATATCACAGAAAATCAGAACCTGTGAAATCAATCGTTGCACCTTAACTGTGTTGTCCTTCAAAGCTCAAAGTGCTAAGGTCAAAGCGGGCAATTCCACTTGTTAAAGTGCAACGAGAGATTTCCAATAACAGGCTAGGTCACGAAAAAAATGTGAAAAATTATGATTTTGGCACTGATGTAATGCTTTATATAAAAAAGATCCCCATCTGTAAGGGATTAAGCTGAGAAGGAGTTCTTTGGTACAAAAAATTCTGAAAATTGGCTAATTCGGTATAGGAGCAAAACGAAAATTTCAGCCTATGTTTTCTATTGAAAACAAGCATATACAAATCGCCTTTTGTTTTCATTTTAAAGGCACTATCAGGATTTGCTCAATCAGAAAATCGAAAAAAATCATAAAAATCAGATTTTTGAAGTCGTAACAAGTATAGGTATCCTAACATACATGCAAATGATACAACCAAAAGCAACCTAACAAAGAAAAATATTTTTATGTTTTTTCTTTTTTGTATTTTCTGTCCGTTCGGACACTTTCTACTACACGTAATTGAATGGAATTCGTATCTGCGAAAATCTGCCGTTTTCTTCGTTTCGGTCAATTCTTCAGTTGGAACAAGGTAACATATGAGAATTCTACAGGCGCATTCTCACTTTAAGCTATTCTGCCCAAAAATTTCAAATTTTGACTCTTTCGAATAATCACTGATAGGTCTTTAAGTTATTCTGAAAAACCAATAAAAGGTAGAGGATCTATGTACATCTAAATCTATCTGAAATCAATACATATAAACAGAAAATATGGATGACTTGAAATACTCTCGTTGCCACCTTAACCACTACAGGCCCATGTTGTATATCTGTATTCTTTCCAAGGTCTGGGAAAGGATCATGTATAACAAAAAATTTTGCTTGTATTTCCAACACACAAACATGCTTTGTCCTAATCAGAGTGCATATTAGATATTAGCTATTATTCTACACCCAAAGGGTCAGAGAATTTGGACAAAAAGGCTTTACTGTTTGAACCGTTTCTTGATTTTTAAAAGTTTAGATTTAAGCAAGGCTTCTAACATATTAAACCACATCATTGTTGTAAACAAATTTGCCTTTATGGCATAAGGGTCTTGCTAATCCAACTACTGACAGAAAACATTGTTCATATAATGGGAAATACTCTATGCCCCCCAAATATCATCTGTGGGTACTCAAGGCCCCACCTTGGGTCCTCTTTGGACTGCTCTTGTACTATACCCCTTAGTCCCAAGAGCAAAAATGCTGGCAACCCGATGAAACACCGCAAAAAGGGAGGTAGCGGTATTTGTTGTTGTTAGATCTAGGAGCACAAGTTAGGGCCTAAAAAAAAATTGTTTGATTGGCGTAACATAGAGAAAAAAATGGGGTAGGTAGGTCGGATTTTTTTTTTTTTTTTTAATGTTTCACATACCAGAAACCAAAATATATGAACACACATACAAAAACAAATGCACATCTTCATTTTCTGTAACACATCTTTTTATTTGGTAATTTTGGAGGATCATATCGCGGGGAGGCATCATATCGCCGATATTAAATGAAAATATTTGTTTTGTGTTTTTAAACTTTTTTTGCACACAAAAATAAAAAATATTTAGGGATCGCGGAAAAATAGGGTTCGGGGGGGGGGGGGATCGGGTTACGACAAATCACAAACAATTTTTTTTGTTAGGACTGATATCTATAACACAAGACAGGGTCTGTCTTGTTAATTTTTGAAAGTGGAAAAAATGGGAATTTAGGGATTTAAGTGATATATAATATCAACGATGTTCCTCTTGATCCAGCTTTTCTCATTATCCTCTTTTTGTGGATGATACCAAACATTCTTTTCTCACAAGAAGAACTGAGACTCGAAACCAGAGTATAACGAACTTTCAAATCATCGCCAAGTGGTTCAACGTTAAAAGGTCTCTAAATATACCTAAAACAAATTTTATCATCTTTAAAAGTAAACATTACACAAAAAAGATGATATTCTATAATATAATTGATTAAAAATAACAAATCCATAAAATCAAAGAAGATTGGGATAACTAGTGACAAACCACCTTCTTGAACTCCCATACATCCATCTCTAAAAATTGTTTCTAAACTTAGCAAATCCGTCCTTATCTACATTGTTTCCCTCCGTACCCATACGATACGTTATCCTCCCCCAAATTACTGTGCAATTGTCCTGGCAGACAAAATATTTAACATTCGAACCTCTCTTCCTGTTCCAAAAAGGGCAATTCACAACCTGTACACATGTCCTATGGCTGGTGCACTGACAGACCATTATCACTCATGAAAATGTTAAACTACTGATAAAGCGTTTCAACTGGATACTTTTACGTACAAATTTCATCACAATGTACTTCATCCAGACCTACTGGAAACACATTTATCATAATGATCAGGGCATTCATACAACAATCGATATGCTTCGGATGTCCACAGTAATCATAACAACCACAGGAGGAAGGTATACCATTAGAACTTGGGGAGAAGGCACTACTTTGGAACAGTATTGATGTGGTTGTTTGTCTTGTTTGGTCTTGTTCCCATTAATGCTAACATTATTTGGGCTTTTTTTATAAATTGTAGAACCTACGAAGAGGTCACTGCACCCACTGCACATGCGTTTAGCGTGACATGTTCTTTCAATCTCAGCATCACTTCATTGCTATTATGCTCAGACGTTAAAATTTGCTTGTCTTGTACATTACTTTTTCATAAGTAATTTACTCTACATTGCTACTTCTTTTATATTTTGTGATTCTTTTTAAAACTGGCTGGCTCTAAGGGTTATGTACGCTTGTATGATTGAAAAGACACTTAAATCTGTATGTTTCTAATTAGGCTATACTTTACAATTACAGGGTTATAAGATTATCAAAATGAATGTTCTTGATTAAAAAGAAATATTCTTAATCAAGTGAAAAACAACAAGTATGGGAGAGGAATGAGCACAACAGTGCATATCAAAAAGATTAAAATATGTAAGCCCCTACTGATGAATCGTACTGCAAATTAGGTTAATGTGGGATATGTTATCAGAAAAATAAATCATGGAAATGTTTACTTTTAAAGTGGTTAGATTATACTTGGTGTTATTCTATTCATATGACTTGTTGATGCTTTCAATGTGAGGCCGCCAAGGGGACCATGGACACTGTAAATTCATACTAGTCATATGGTAAACAAATTTCACTAGGGTATAACCTTATTAATGTTTACATTATGAATGGCTATTGATTTACTGTGCCAATACTTGATGGTGCTCAGCAGAAGCTACTTGCTAGTTGCAAGAAGTCTTTGTAAGGGGATTTAAGACTTTATGCAAATAGGCATATGTTTATGTTAATTTCATACCCCGTTTTGCTCCCCCCCCAAAATAATAAAAATGTTCTGCTAGGGGTATCCCTGTCAAACTAGTTTGTTAGATGGGCAAATACTTCTAGTTTACACAAATATGCTTGTTTTTTGGATAGGTGATTGGATTAGGGGTTAATGGGAGGCTATTGAAGAGATAAAACTTTTTGTCTACTTTTTCATGAGTATTTTTGACAATAACTGATTAGACCTGGTCTACTGCAAAATTGATAGCATATTTGGAACAGATTGGACAAATTCCTTCAGAAATGTACTTTTCATATGTAGCATTGTTATAGTGTGGAGCTAAAGGTTTAAGCTCAAAAATGATACGTGATACTGAAATTTGCAGGCGAAATGCAAAACAGGCCCCACTTCAAGAAGCAATGGCCTATAATAACCAAAAGACCAATTTAGCAAAAAAAAAACTCTTATAGCATGATATTGGGATTTCCTTAAAGAGATTCTTTGAAAAAAAATATGTCATTTGGCAGCCATTTGTGAAAAAGGGCCTCACCGTTCAAAAAAAAAAGACGAGAATTAAGACAAACAAGTGGGAAGTATTCCTGTGGTGTTATTGACACATGAAGTGAAAAACCAAACTTGGCAAACCTTCTGAAGTAATGGCAACAGGATGACGTGTGCCCCCTCACTACAGTTGGCTTCGCTTAGTATTTTTATTTGGGTGGAAATTTGCAGGCGGGGGTGGGTGGCGGCCAAAAATCCTAATGTTAGAATAGCCACAGCCCAGGTAACTTTTAAAAGTGAAATCTTGAAGAAAAATACGGAAATATCTATGTTGGCACAGGAATATTTATCATTCCATAAAACGAGGATGCGAGAGAAAGAAATCAACTCAACTGTATCGACCACACCAAAGCGCCCAAATCGGCTTATAGTTTGCAGTCTATTGCTTTACGCTAAATTGATACATTTGGTGCGAGTTCATATAATGAAGAGATTGATCAACATCGTCTGGAAATTTGTGTATTTCGAAAAACTACGCGGCTCTACTAAAAAAATGCCCCAAGTAGCTACCAATTCAAAGCATTGGCCTAGTACACACTTGCGTTCTAAAAGACTGCCTTTGGTCTATCAAGCGAGAGTCACATAATGGTATGAGTTAGATTTATATATATCACTAAGAAACGCACATAAGCACGCAAATGCTCGGATCATAGCCAGTGTTTTATCCTATTTTATTGCATTTTACAACACCTTCATACGATACGTTATGTAATAGTCATTAGTAATCATATGGTACATAACTCAAATCGTCTCCCCCTACTACTGTTGTAGTTTACTTTTTTTAGTTTTTGGCGAAATGCATATACTGCTGTTCATCGGTTCTACAAACTCCCCACAAAGTCTTAAAAATGTGAGTCAGTAATGACTTATATAGTAGTATTTGTTTTTTTTCTCAACTAAGACTGTGTTCACATACTATCGTATTTCCAAATCGCCACTCATCTGTTTTATATAGCGTTTTCCCGGGGTTCTATTTTGGCGATCGCAAAATAAACGATTTTACATACAGAGATCGATTTGATTGTTAATCAAATCGGTTCTAATAAGAGGGTTTTCGCTAGTGATCTAATTTCACCCGGGGGGGGGCACTTGTATCAAAGGTGGGATATGATGCCTGAACTGGATTTCCCAATGCAACCCTAAAACCAGTAGTGCAACGACTAAAAACGAGCTAAAAATACCCTAAACACGTATTTTTATATGTTTATGATACCGTCAACAAGGAGCAGTGTATTGAATCGTAAATATAACTTTATTAAATACTCAAGTGCGATTACAATATTTTGGATGTTTGATCCTGCTTAATGACGAATATAACCTGAAAAAAATGTCAGGGTTAAGAAAAAAACATACCTGTTTTTCATATTTTGCGTTGTTGACACCTAAACGATGTACGCGCGTTACATCGCCGGGTTGGGAAAAAAAAAAAGAAACCTTTTACGGTTTGCTTGTTTCCGCATCATATCCGCCGTTTTGAATGCAGGGCCCCCTGGTCTATTCCTACAGACTTATAACTTGTAAAATTAAAAGTCTCAAAATTGCAGTTTTTAATTTCAGTTATGGTAAATGGTATATCCATAGTAATTTCACAATATTAAGTAAATGTTCATTTTATGGTTTCATCGGCTTAGAATGGAATGTCCTGGTCGATTTCAATGATTGATTTTCTCTGAAAAAAGGTGGTTTTGTAAAATACGACATCTTTTTTCCCCATGTCATGATCAAAACGTTAAGTAATATATATTTAAAATTTGTAGCAACAGATACAAAAACAGGTTATGTAAAAGACGGACAGGATTGTTTTATCCCCCAATGGAATTATATTAAAACATCAAAATTATTAACACATTTGTAGTAACAGTACAATTTAAACCACAGGCGCAACCAAATAATTTGTACCAAAAATGTCACATATTTTAGAACTATCCGGAAATGTTTAGCGATTTTTGGTCTGTTAGAACATTTGTTTTGTTTGTGTTGTTTTGTTTGTTCTCATTTTGAAATGCAAATCAGTCCGATAAAAGTAATTTTCCAGTCATATAGAAGAAGAGGAGAGTACACGTGTGTAGGCCTATGAATACACCTTTATACGCCAACGGCAGTGCCATGAAAAAAAACATTTTTATTACGGGAAACTGAATTCGTATTCTATATATTGATTATGCCACACAAACCCAATAAAAACATATATCTCTCTAAAATCTTAGATTAAAATGGATGACAACATCTGAAATGTGATATTTTTTTTATCTTCAGTAGATTGATATTTCAATGCATTTTGATAGGATAGTGACCATTTTGATGACTTCTAATGAAAGGTTCAAAGTGCAAAGCTTTCCAAGAAACCCATGCAGCATTGTAACAATATACAGGATATGCAGTCGTATTGGCCTACAGCATATCAACGATAGAGCACATCAGCGCGATCATATGAATAAGCTAATCTATCAAAAGAAAACTTGATTTTTTCTTCTTAGCATAGTCACATAATTCACCAGTTTTGACGATGGAGTTATTATAGTAAAACTAATAATTTCATGGTTTGACCGGTGGAGTTATTATAGTAAACATAGTGGTATCGTTTACTATAGTAACTCGCTACGATAGCGACCTCTTGAGTTTCTCCAAATCCATCCTTTTCTTAGATGGGAGATACTTTCTGCAAAAGATAATTGGACAAAGTAGAATAAAGCCTACTGACGGGTTACATCCTCAATTGGTATCGTTAGACCCAAGATTATGGGCGTTTTTTTTTTAATAGCACTTTGAATTGGAAGAATAGTAATAGGAGCCGTAACTTGATATCAAACAGATTATGAATGACAAAAATAATAAAATAATAATAAGGAAGAAATAAAACAAAGAAATAAAACAAGAGAAAAAATGAAGTATACCCACTGAGTGTGAAATATAAAACCAATATGAGAATAAAACAAACTTTCGGGGCATTTAAATAATTGATCAGTTATTTATTGCCTGAATTGGAAAATCTAGAAAAATACTGGTACATATGTAAACACATTGGGTGTTGCTCCCACCAGGCGTCAAACATAAGGTGTATGCATGATTACTATATAAACTAAAATAATAAGGTTTTAAAAAGTTCATTTTGGTGAAAACGTGCGCACAAGGTACAAATGCAATTTGGCGCGTGTAGTCCAATGTCTAAGCTGTGCGTGATACGTGTGTTCGTACTTAGAAAGATGGGAGAAAATATGTCAATTCATGCACGAAATCCGCAAAGTGACATAAAGAGTAATGTTGCGATTTGGTCCATTCATGGGACCAAAATGACAGAGATGCCGCCCAAACTTACCAAACATTCTTAATGTGTTAAAAAAAAGTTCTCGACAAATAACGGTCCACTCTGCAATTCCGCACCCCCCCCAAATAAATTCCGCTACGGGCCTGGATGAACAAGAAAACATTTACTAACTTATCTTGCGTTAAAATATTGCAAACGCACAATGGAAACGTTTAGTCTGTGGGAGAAGGGGTTCGTGCACCCCCTGACATTAAACGTGAATCATGTCAATATATCGAAAAAAAATGCGTGGAAATCGATTAGATATGTTAAAAACATCAATCAAAAAAGTGTCCACGTATCATTTTATGCAAATGTATGCAAATTAGTATCGCCATTGCAGAAGAAAAATACAATTTTCGAGAACCTCGCCAATATGTTGATAAATGAACAAATGAGGGTACTGGACTAGGGTTCTCTATTCTCTCTCAATTAGTGAACGTCTGAAAATGGTTCGCACAAAACAGGGGTTTACCATAATTTAAGAGGTACTCTGGTAAAATTAGGAAACATTTTTTTAACAGTGCATGACCTAAAATTTCCGGGGCGGGCGGGTTCTATCGGGTCGAGAGAATAACAGGGGCTAGGAGGGCAAAAAAAAAGTAAAAAGCAAAACAAACAGATCTGGTGGTATAATAAAATAAGCAAAATTCTGGGTCCAAATTTCTTTACAAAATTGGAAGAAGAGAAAGAAAATTAAAAAAGGACTGTGAAGTGACGTAATAAGACCAACTTATAACAACTCGGCTGAACTCTGGTTATTTTATGTGTAAAAATATCTCTGTTGCCAATGGCCTAGACTATCATTTGAGAGCAACTGGAAGAAATAGAAATTCATATTTTGTGAAATTGTGCCCGTGCCGCTTTAATGTCTTTATATTATTATTCTGTTAATTAGAATATTAATTTGTTCGTTAATAGTTTTACGGACACTCCGAATGGGGGACAAGTACCCAACCTATCATCTATTACCGGAGCATGGATAAATTTTTTTTTTTTTCACAACCAAAGTTACACAACCTAAATTTATGAGTCGGAAATAGATATCATTAGTCGTAAAAACTGGGTAAAATTATAAGTGTTTAATATACAGTGTGAGTCAATTTAAGTTAATTATTAAAAAAAAAGCCCACCCCACCCCCAAAGTCGTTAGCAGTATGCACGCGGAGGCAATTGGAGCTAGTGGACTGTTGGCTCCTTCTAGCGCTGACATGTGGCTCGCTCTTGGGCAGTGCGAAGTCGCCTCCGAGCCAATCATCAGAAGGGGCTTTGTTTTAATTTAATTAATAGAGAATATTACATAACAGCCACCATTTATTAGCATTCGGAGTGAGTAAGCTCGTTAATGCTTTTTCTTAAAATAAAACTAAACTTTAATGACACTCACCTTGTTTTATTCCAATCGTATTCACATCATCATTCGTCACTAAAGTATTTTTGTGCTTGATGTTACTTTGAGGTATACTATATGGTGGAACATTTCCCACAAGGGAATACGCCTCTTGAAAAAATATATTCAATGTTGCAAATAAAAGGAAAACCTTCACGGACCGAAAAGGTAAATACTTATTAAAGCACAAAAAAAAGGAGTACAACAGATGAGAAAAAATCAGAAACGATACAAACAGTTACGATTATACTTCATTTATTGCGTCAACATTTACTCCAGAAAACATCTAATCCCCATGAAAAAAGTGGAAGCTTCCGAAAAAAATTATGACTTGGTGGACTCCCAAACGGATGCGATACAGATACGCGAATTCGATTGTCTAAGAGGGATATATACGATTGGTGTTTAGGCCCTATTTATGGAAGGTACGGTCGCTACTAGTAGGATTGTTATATTGGTTTAGGTCGTGGCTATATGCTCTATCATACACATTATTGGCCCTATTGGATAAAATGGTGGAATGAAATTAGAAAATGATACCAAGAATGATGGAAGTTGGTTAACATTACTGCGGGACACTCGGGCATGTTGGGACACATGGGATGGGGATGCTCAGCAAAGCGACCCCCCCCACCCCCAGACCACCCACCCCCCCAACCCCGCCCCCGCCCGGCGAACAAACACACCACCCACTATACTGCCATTAGCTGCACCGTCCTGACAGCGAATGTACAGCTGGCATGTCAGAACTCGATTAGTTAAAATTATAATACCCCCACTTCGGGCCGCCACCTTTAAATAAATAGAGGTTATTCCTGGTGACGTTTTCATTTCCGGATCGGATCGGCGAATTTCACCCTTGCCGGGGCTTTCCGTACTGTTTACGGCACATACATGATACAAAGCGTGCAAAAGCCATTGTCAGACGTTGTTTTGAATTAATCAGTTCGATTTCCACCTGTCCCTGGTATTTGGGATCATTTCATAAAGCTCATAACATCGAAGTATGGAATTTCATATTGTCCTGTGAAAATTAAAAAATTGCCGAACAACCAGTCCGTCCTCCGCAATTTTATCACAACTTTAATATAAACTTGATGATCTCCAAGGACCGGGCGAGAAATGAGTCAGATTCTAGCGAGAGTGCTTTCTTTTCGCGTCTTGTGTTATTTATAAAATAAGTACGTCACGATGGAATCTTAGGCTTAATTATATTCATTAATTTCTGACTCTGATGATATAGCCAAGCTTCAAAAGAACAATTTGATAAAACAAATGTTGTCAAAAGCTGACCTTAAGCTCAGATCGAAAAGTCCATTTGCGGATCATCTTTTTAAACGTGGTATTATAATATTTGGCATAAAGTATATTGGCTTAGGGATGATCCCCAGGAATGTGTATATAAACAAAAACCGACATGACGGGGAAAGAAGGAAACCGGTTGTTGTTGGTTTGTATTTTCCAGTTTGACAGTCAGTTTCTTTCATGTTTACTGGAATATGAAATACTTGCATAAGTTGCTGATGGAAGCGGGTGAGTGCGCGTTAAAAACAGTCCTTGGACGGCGTGTCGCGCGCCATTGTATCGCCACAACGGTGAGCATGGTGTTTTCAGGGGCTCGTTTCGGGCAAGCCTGCACTAGACCCCACCCAACTACACTGTTTGAACGGGGCTGCGGGTGGGGCACTTACAACGCGAATTTCATCCGATATTTAATTTTGTAGTGGGCATTTTTAATATTATCAGCTGTTGTTGACCCGAATGAGCTAAGGCGCGTTGTTGGTTTGTTTGTGCTTTGTTTGTACTTAAAATATTTCGACATACTAGATTACATTTCTACGCCAATTTCCAGGGCACGGAGACGAACTTTTCATCCTTTGCTACAGGGAGAAGGAACTCACAAGTTGATGCATGCCTAATAATAGCATGTTTTGTTTTTTGCTAGTAAATCGCAATTTATTTTTTCTTTGAAACGAATTATTGTTTTCCTACCTACCCACTATTAAAGCTTCCGTCATACATTTTCTTTCTTTCTTTTTAATATAAATGCCAGAAGTGTAAAAATCGTGGCAGAATAGTTAGACTTGTTAGATTTTCTCCAGCTTAACTGAAATTGTACGGTCGTTTCAAACAAGCGTGCAGATAGATTGGATGCATTTGCATTGTTATTTAACTTGTCTGTTTGAGTGCTCCAATTGGATTAATTAGAACTCGTCTGCTGCCGGCGCAATGACGATGCGCGACTCATATCAGTGTGATTTTCAGTGTGATTTACCGGCGGATATCCATTCCCTTACCATATATAGCAACGCACACTATTGATATGTAAAGACCTGCCGATCGGCGATGCTCATTACTGGGAAATCCCGATCGAACTAATCACACTGAAAAATCAACTGAACCAACCGCTGCAACCAATTTCGCGTTACTATTTTTGCTTTTTGGTTCTGCTGCTTGCTATTTCAGCGTTACTCCTTGCTCTTTTCATTGTGTCATTTCAGTGTTATTAGTTTTCATAGGATGGTTGTAGCGGGCTTGTTCTTGTTACCAAGTATTGTTTGGGTTGAAGCATATTTGACAATTGTTAAAACTTCATTTGAACTGTAACCAAAATGGCCGGTCATGTTATAAATACATTGTGCTTTTGCTTAAGTCACCACTTTGAACATGCTTAAGTGGCAAGACAGAAACACAGGCTATAATAAGGTCAATTAGAGGCCCGGTCATGTTATCGGTCTTGATCCTGAAGTCTTAATGCTAATTTGAGGTACTGTCTCACTGTGGAAGGTTATTTGGAGCTCAAGACCAAACTCATTTCCCCCCCGATTAAAGTTTTGTAATTTACACTGGATTAATCCAGAGGTGTATTGAGTCAATCCCCAATCACCAGTTTTGGGAAATTTCCACACCTCAACAGGGTCAGTGTGATCCCACAAAAATCCTATTTAACGCCATCAAATCTGACTCGTGCTCATTTTGCCCAAAAGCATTAGTCTTGAAGGAATTTTTTAGCTGATTTGAAATTTCCTGTGGTTTCTTTAACTTTTGGAACTCTTTTTATCCCTAATGTACGTGACATAAGCTTTGTACAAGTACATTAAAAGCACACTTGACACATGCTTGTTTTGGATTGATCAAAAAACCCTCTGAGGATGAATCTATTAGCTCGCATCTGGTGAACTGAATGTAAAAAAAAAAAAAAAAAAAAAAAAAAAAAACAAAATGTTTTTGCGTCGAAAGGTATAAGACAAGGCGCTTTTTTGTCTGCACTTTGCTCATTTTAGCATTCCAAGATACCAAGTATTCACTTACATCAAACCATTGTATTTAAGAATATGTCAGAAAAATTCAGAAAAAAATTAAAATTTAGTGAAATAATCACTATCAGATGCCAATTCGTGTCGCCATTTTATTTTGTTATTATGATTTCGTGTAATACTATATTTTGCAAACATCTAGTATACAACTCACTCATTTGGGTTGATCTTTCTCTGGTTGTGACATTGACAGTGGCGTACCGACCGAGTGGGGGGGGGGGGGGGGGTCCAGGGGGATGTTGCCCCCTCGGCTCAAAAAGCGTGACGATGATGATCACAATATGCATTTGTATCCTCTTTTGCGTGGAATTCGAACACAATTTCAGACTAAATTTGAGCAAATTAACGTAAATTCTGTCAATGTTCGCCGCACTACGCGCGCAGTCCGTCCAGTTCCACAACCTCATTGGAGCAAAGCACCGGGGATTATGAATTTTGGCCCCCCTCTCTGGCGGGACGACTGGAAATTTTGCCCCCTCTGGAACGACTGCCTACTCCCCTGGCACATTGAATTATCAAATAACATACAAATGCATTCCCAGGGTGCAGCATGTGAAAACAAAGACACACAAAAATGCTACTTTCTCTTAGTTTTCACCTCAATTTTCACAAAACCGAGCTTATTGTTTCAGCTGGTTTTTAAACTTTCAATACCAGTGAAAAATTTTGACTCAATTATTTTTGAAATTATTTATCAGTTACCCAGTTGTGTGTTTGACGCAGATTGTGGAATTGAATAGTGGAACAAGTATGGCTTATCAACTTAGAGCAACTTTTACTACCATGTGATTGAATTTTTATTTCCTCACATTCCATTCTTTCAGCACACCACTTTCCCGCAAATTCATTCTGACCTAGAAGCAGAGACTACATATTGTTCGTCAAGGTCCCTGAACACTTGTTAATATTGGCAGCCATGCCATACTATCTGATTGAAACGCATTTTAAACTATAAAACTTTCTTTCCCCCTTTCCATCCCCTCCCAGGTCATTGTTAAATATATGTCCGCGAGTTTTGAACCCAAGTTTGTTGTGCTCTTGCAACATGCAATTTCCACCGACTAAAAACAAGCTAAAACATACCCAAAACAATTTTTTTATCTGTTTCTATCATTCACAGCACCAGTGCAATGACCTCGTAAATATACCCTTTTTATCTTGCTTACTTTACTTTTCCCAGTTCCGATTACAATACTGTGGCTGATTTTTGCATGCTTAATGAGTATACATGCCAAGTTCGGGTTAACCTCTTCCTTGGCCGAAGGGCAGCCATTTTAAAAAAATGGGTGATTTTTGGTATTTTGATAAGTGCTGCATGTTTCTAGGGATAATAATTTCTCCAAATGTTGAGGCTTTTTGTTGGTGAATAATTTTGCTCAATAATGATATGTATAACTAAGGACAAATTTTTTCTTTGACTAAAAATGCCAATAAAACAAAAAAATGCGTAATATGTGTCGGTATTTCAATTTTTAGAGGTGTCAATTTTTTATAGTGTCATTTTTCCATGAAATAAAAGCACCTACCACCTTACCTAGGGATCTCATCAATTTAATCACCGTTCCCCTATCTCAGCATCATCTCCCACATTCAACGTCCATCACCCCCATCACCCACCCCAACACCCTCATCGCTCATCTCAAATATCCCCCCATCCTCACCCAATCTATCATCCACACGATCAGATCTTCCCTCCCCACCTCCAACCCCCCACTCACATCCGGGCTTCCCAATCGACATCCCCCCTCCCACCCAAATCCCTCCCATCCTTAACACCCCAAATCCCCGCATCACCACTCGACCTCGGGCTTACATCTCCCAACGGTAGTTTGTGATGCACCCCCTCTTACATGGCCCCCGTGAATCCCCCATCCAGCATCCCGACCTACATCGGGGCCATCACCACCCACTAACTGGGGGTTTTTTGTATTGTGTGTATTATCTGTATATATTACCTGTCTATGTACTGTTTGTAAAAGTCATGATGTATTGGACTTGCGGTTGATTTTTTTTTGACTCGGTATAACCGGATGACTATTTCAACCCATCTGATAAAAAAAACTAAAGGCTGAGTAAAAGAAAAACCTAACCTCTTTTAGCACACATTGTTTGACCCAGTAGTACTTCATCATACTGTAACTAGTTGCTGCACACACCAATGCACAGACCGTTCACACTGATCCATCTGCTGTTACTGGAGTGGTGGAAATGCCTATCTGTTGTTTTTTGTAATCGTACTAGCAATGAAGCAACCGACGATTGATGATCAAAAAATCAGTTAAAATGCAAAATTGCAAAAAACAAAAAATATAACATATTAAAAATTAACTGGAACCCTCATTTGTTGCTTGCCCATCAACGTATCCGCTTTGCGCAAGGCTTCAGCCCGACGTCAGGCCATGACTCGCCTGAGCTGATTGAGACTCGTGACCGGCGATATTCAATACACTACTGAACGGCAGTCTGGCTCCTCGGTGGTGGCATCTATAATGATCCACAGCGATTTTTTGGTTCAAATGCTACATCACTGCCTCTAAAATCCTCCTTCGGCGTCACATTGAAGGGTCTTGAAACGACGGTTTACTTCCTTCCTTTTCTCGCGTTCGGCGACGACGCCGTTATCTACATCAGTTCACGGGTCGTTCCAAGACGTCCAGTTTTTCTATTTCTGTTAGCTATTTTTTTTTTTTCAAAACAGGCGCAATCACTTGTTTGGACTGCTACATGCCATCTTTGTGTTTGCCACTATTTTCAATGGAAGTAGCATATCATGATTTTTTAGGGGGGGTTAGGACATCAAAAGTCCTAAATTCTTCTAAAAAAAACAAAAAAACAACCACAACATTATGGACTTGAAGACCGATGACACGGCAGTTTTTATTGGGTGTAATCGACCTTGACCGAAGTGGAACGCCCGGACGTGGTTGGGGGTAGATATGCACCAACAGCACCAGAACTCATTAAGCTTCATGCTTACCCGAGCGTTACCCGAGTGCTAGTCTTAGTCAAACGACTTACGTTAGGAGGGCGCTCTTACGCATATCGAAGAGTTTTACACACAGAACTTTACTTAAGGCCTAGGCCCTGGTTCCCGAATATTAAATCTAATGACATTACCGTTAAATTGGAAGTTACACTATTACAAGCGGGGTAACACTAACCTCGACGATTTTTGAAGTTCAATATTTTTTCATTACATTATTATATATTACTAAATGTTTGAGAAAGGTTTTAAAAAAGGTGATTTTGCAATGTCACATGGGACCGTAGCTGCCGTAGAAAATACACGTAAAAATGCCCGTATGACCGTTTGGAAATCCCCAAACCAAGCAGATCGTGTCCGACACCCCCCTTCGCCAGATGTACGTAAGTTATTTTTTCCAATTGGCCGTTGGACGTAACCGGCAGCTGCTATTACGTATGACGTCATATTTTTGTTTATCCGACATGTCGAATCACTTGTGCCAAGTACGTATTAAGAAAAAAACCATACCCTTTCCTTTTTTCCATATTTGCTGTTTTTTGACACCCTAAAAACGATTTACGCGCGTACATCGCCTGTTGGAAAAGGACACCCTTTTTACGCTCGTTTTCTTGTTCACGCGCATCATATCCACTTTGAATACAAGTGGCCCCCCGGGCAACGATTGTAGAATTACAGACTTGAAAATCTTACCCGGTTTGTCCTTGTATACATAAATGGCTTTCCTTCCGCAACCTTGATGACTTTCTTCTGTTTGGCATTCAGGTCCTGGAATGGGGCACCTGGAACTGCAATCATCATAGGGCACTTCAAGCTGATAGATTGCTCAATTCATCAGTTTCATCTGTAATGTAATGACAATTTATAAAGCATTACTACACTTATCATGATGGTAATGATTATGGTAAATCACAATTTCGGTAAAAATGTCAGCCATCCCAGGGAGTCCTATCCTACCTCAACCATCATTATGATTCATGGGCGTTTTGATCTTCGGGTATAAAATTTCTGGATATGGGAATCTTTGTCGGGGTCATCCATGCCAATTCACACAAATCTAGTCAACAACATCAACTCCAGATTTCTTTCATTTTTGTTGTACTGTAAGATATCATGAGAAAAACTGAATCTGAAAATTTGAGCTCTGTACCTCTTTTTCGTTTTCACGCTAACAGACATTTTAAATTTGAGGGGGGTGGGGTCCACCCCTCACAAACATGTACCCGTGTGAAATTCAATGTTGCGAGGGCCTTATTAAAGAACTACATACACCTCAGATCCTTCAAACTGGGCATTCTGGATAACCTTTTGCTGCAATGCAAATATTGAACGAAAAAAATAGCCTTGCCCCAAGTAAATTACAAAAGGGCGTCAAATGGCTCAAAAGCCTCGGACCAGACTGGGGCGCAGCAGTCCAAAAGTTAAAGTGATATATATTATATATATATATATTAGAAGATAATATCTTAATATATATATATATATATTATAAATACTACCCTTAAGTACAGATCCTTATCCATTATATTCAAGCTTCATGAAGAATAGAGCTATTGCAAAAACGTAAAAGTCCAATTTGACCTTTGACCTTTCCCCCCTCAAAACCAAATGTCAAACATTCGCACACCAATTGCCTGCTTGAAATATTGTTTAAGCATCATACGGCACAATTTTTCCAAAATATGAAATGATTCTTCCAATTTGCCTCTTCAAATGATGTCTAGGCCATTGAAGACACCGAGATTATTTTACGAACTAAAAGTAACATACCCATAAACAGATAGGGACATTGATATGAGATAACTACATCCGGTAATTGTGGGGCAACTTTTAAGTTCTCCATAACTTTAATCGACAAATGGTGTATATTACATGAATATTTTGACTCTTACTCACTTATTATTAAACCACAAAGTTATAAGAACCGGGGTCAAACAGTTGCATAGCCCATGAGAAACATGCTACGGAGTGCGTTCTTTGTGTTAAAGCCATTTTCGTCGTCTGATGAATTTAACTCGCCGGCGACGACTAATTATAAATTTGTTTTTCTTAACCCATAAGGAATCTGATTGGTCGTAATCATTTCGGGTGAAGGCTTTGTATTAAAGCTTTACAACCATACAAAAATATCGATGTTTTGAACAATCTTGAGGCACACTAATTTTTCAAATGTTGCCATTGTCCTTTAAGGGGATCTTTGCTTAAATATTTATTGCAAAGTTTATTGCGGTGTCGAAGTGTCTTCTATACGTAACTTCAGTAATTTAGCTTTGAAAGAATTCCCATTGAACCACACAGGAAACCTGAACTTTGCAAACTGGTATTAAATTGCAAGCACAGTTCACTGTTTACCTATATAATTCCCATTAGGATAAGTAACTCGGGTGAGGTGAAGGAGGTAGTCCAGGCAATGTAGGTGAATCCAGCACCCCCCCCGTTGACGGTGATAAAACCGATTTAAAACTTTGGTTAGTAGTAGTAGTAGTAAAGGTATTAATAAATTCCCTTGGACCAAAACAAGACCCCCAAGCTAATTTGGTCCATACCTAGATCAAGGTGCACTAAGGTTGATAATTTAATATCAAATTCATTGTTAGAGTCTACAAAGGTCAGAACTTGGATTCAAAGTCTTAAAACTGCACTTGAATACCACCAGGTTGCAAAGTTTAGAATTCTGTGTACAGTTTCAATGGGAATATTTTGTCTGAATGTTATTGAAAGTTTATATTCTTTGAAGCTTTTTACCTACAGAGTATGGGACAGTGTGTTCCATTTGTTGAGCTTCTTTTTGCTACAATTGGAGTTTTGGGTCTTAAAATGTATAAATGGTCCCAGGAAGTCCAAATCACATTATTACCTTTTTTTTATCCCCTTCCATTGGCGGCCATCCTTGGATTCAACATTGCCACATTTTCAACATATTTTGCTCTATATCTGGACTTCGAGCCCAAGAAGGTTCAATTGGGTGGCAATACCCATGTTTTTTGATGTCAATGAACATAAAATATCACATTCAGAAAGTCAGATTGTTCCTTCATGCTTACATCTTGAATTTGCAAAATGCCACTATTGTTCAACAGATTTAGTCTATATCTGGAACTTCTGAGCACATAGAGGCTCAAGTTGCGGAAAGACCTCGATGCACGAGCTTGAATTAATTAGAGCGCGGACTGTTGGCATGGTTTATTGCCATTGTTTTTACAAACGAAACCTAAAGCCTCATGCTCTGAAATAAAAGCAAATAGAAAACGTCACCAAGTGACTATTATTTTTAGAAAAATGTACTTATTTGTTCACAGGAAATCGTGTTTATATAAATACTATATATTTTTATTACAATTTCAATAACAAAAAAAGTCCGCCTATTACATGGGGGTTTTCATCGAAATAAGGAAATCGGACAACAAGCCTAAATAAATAACTTCATGTCAGTGAACGGTGTTGCCATTTTGAGGGGGTGCCCATGAAGACCCATTTGGGGGGGTTTTTGGGCACCAAAATAGAGAACACTTTGGTGCCGTGGAATGAATGTGGGGGGGGGGGGGGTGGGGTGCGTGAATGGTTCAGGTGATTTTTTGGTGTGGTTGTGGTCAATACTTCAGTTATGTAACGAAACACACGGTTGAAACACGCTAAACTTACAGAATTGTTGTAGTTAATATTTATCAGCCCGCCAATCATACGTGGACTCTCAGTTTTTGTTGTTACTTGACACTTCGGAAGGGGATTTTTAGTGGTACGATTGCTGTAAGTGTTTCGCAAACGGCAACATGAAATTTAAGATGGCGATATCTCAGACCTTTGCATGGATGCCCCAGAAGACAGTGTCAGCGAAGGCTGTCGATCCAAATTCCCCATTTGGACAATTAGAACAAACACCCTCGCCTATTTTTGTTCGACTATATTCCGCTACCTTTCTGTAAGGTTCGTTTCATGTAAATGGTAGTTTAGCTCACTGATATCCAGTGGGTCACAACGCCGGCTTCATAAAATCGATAGCGATGCGACGATTAGTGTGACGTCATGGCTCGCTGAGTCGCTTCATTATTTTCTCGCTGAGCAGGGTGCTCTATTTATTCAAGCTCGTTGTACTAGTTTGTGATGTCAGGGGACACAATTATTACACCGAAAGTCAACATAATTGTTTTCCTTCCGGTAGCCATCCTGAATTTAAAAATGGCCGCCATTTTTTAACATACACTTCACCCAATACTGGACTTCTGAGCAAGTAGAGCCTCCAGTTGGTTGGCAATACCCATGTTTGTGATGTCAGAAAACAAAAAAAAAAAACACACAACTATACATTCAGAAAGTCGTAGATGTTTCCTTCATGGTGGCTCTCTTGAATTTTCAAATGGTCGCCATTTTTTAATATATACTAATGTCCTAATGTCTGGACTTCTGAGCAACTAAAAGGCTTCCTTTTGGTGGCAATAACCCATGTTTGTGATGTTTATTGATATTGATGTTGTGGCGGTTCAACCGTGAAAGACCAAGGCTAAGGGACCACCACCACAAAAGGGTGCTGGAGACCTGGTGAATCCCAACTATTGACAGCTGAATTGTTTTCAATGTAGCACCAGAGTTAAAGCCCCGATTTAAAATTTTGTTGCTTCTGTAGTCAACAGTGTCCTACCAAATCGGATGATGGGTATGGTCCTAAGCCCCCATGGGAAGTTTCCACCCTGATATTGACGAAAGATTCTGGACACTTTTTTAACGTCATGCTGTTTAACCATCCGCACACTACAACATCCAGACACTATCAACAAACCGCCAAGAAGAAGAAGCGCAACTGTATGATATTGAGTCCTGTTCTGCATACAATAACACCTCTTGTGCACAGCAACCATCTACTACAGGAGAATAATCCCTGGCTATGCACTTATTACAGCCTCCGTCTGGAATAATAAGAAATGCAGCTCAGGAGGTGGTGGATTTCTTTTCTCACAAATGCCTTCAAGTCACGTGCCCAGCCTTGTCAACTGTATGAGCGCACCCTGAAGCTACACTAATCAGAAATCCTGAATCACATTGCTGCTACGCATCCTTATGAAACTGTCTCTCGCTTTAAAACCAGCGTACTGTCCACGCGCACCTGGAGCTTTGCGGTGCTAACTGGGCCTGGGGACGCACTGTTCGCGTGTAGCGGTGGGTCCAGTGGAGGTGGGGTGTGCGGTGAGGGATTTTGTGAAACGTTTAGCCTTGTTGCCACTGTGCGGGTTTCCAAAATCAGCAGTCAGAGGGATGTGGATTAACCGCATTAAGAACCCAAAAGCCTACAACACTTTTGAGCTGTTAAGTCGAATCATAGAATTTGTCTCTTGCAGAGGCAGGTAAGTTACTATCATTGAGTAACCCACTCCAAGGATCCGCATGAAAATTTACTTTGACTGGAAGGAAGTAGCGCGGGAGATACAAACTCTACGGTAGTATGCGGTAGCATTACATCACAGGTACATTCTTGTTGAGAACTTAAGATTATAACCCCACTTAGTATATGATGCCGTCACTTCACCCAACAAGAAATTGCACTGGAGATGCTACCTAGAAGAAATAAGAAGCTACTGCCTTTGCCTCAAATGACAAAGTCGTCAAAGCCAGAGAAAAACTGAGCTGCCACCAAGAAACACCGTACTAAATCAACCAGAAGCTCCAGAGCAAAACCTTGATGCTGCTAAGTCTGCACTTGACGATGCTTACAGCTTGGTGCTTGAGAGGCATTTAAGTCCAAGCTGAAGCCACTTAACACCCACATCTCAAATATAAGCATGCTGCTGCCTGGGAGCACTGAAGGGACTACTGATAAAAAGCACCCCACCTATAACAGCAAAGGTGAAAAAAACTGAAGAGCGCCTCGACACGTGGTTTCATCACTCCTCTACCAAGAAGTGATCTCCAAAACCGCCCAAACACAGAGGAATCACAACGGTCAACCACTGGGCCTCTAACACTCAATGCTGCTCAACAGAATTGTTTCTCACATTGATCCCTTCTCAACGAAACCAGAATGGTTTTTTGTAAAGGCAGATCAACATTACGTCAGATATTTGCCCTCAGACGGATCATAGAAGAGTTGAAAATTTCAAAGAGGAAGCTTCAATGGTGTTTGTAGACTTCTCCTAGGCTTTAAGCAGTGTCACAGAGATTTATGCCTTGGCAATTCTTACCAACATTGGTGGTCCAGACAACTGTCAAAGCAATGCCATCATGTATGATACCCATCTAGCTTTGTGCAGACCTGGATGGGCCCACAAAGGATTCGTAACAACTACTTGAATCCCTCAAAGAATACTTTTGGCTCCCTATCTCTTGTAATCGTGTGTGAGTACATCCTCAGCGCATCTTGACATCATGAACCCAAGCGTTCTAGAGGTCACCAAAGTCAGCATCTCACAGGCCTTGACTATGCAGATGATCTAGCTCTAACATCCAAGCTGATATGTGGTGCACAAGATCTCTACTTACTTGAGAATGCTGCAGACAAGTCGGCCCTACAATCTAATGCCAACCGACGAAATATATGACTGTCAATGAGGAAGATATCATCAACACTATCTGCACTACAGACGGTACTTAACTCAAAGAGGTCATGGACTTCAGGTACCGGGGTCCTGTTGCCGATCGCAAGAAAGACTTCCGCACGCAAAAGACAAGCTTGAAATGCCTGCAACAAACTACATCACTTACGGCAATCTGGTGTTCCAATTCAACCAAGCGGAAGTTCTTTAGAGCCTGGGTAGAGGTATTCCTGTTATATGGATCTGAGACCTGGACCATGAACAAAGAGCTACAGGACAGAATGGATGGCACCTACACCAGGCCTCTTATGCTAGTGTGAGCACATGACCAAAGCACAGATATATGGAGATATCCTCCAATATCATCTTCTGTTGCCCAATGCCGACGCACGATTTGCCGGTCCACGGTTATCGTGCGATGATAAGTGGCTAGGATATACATGTTTGAGGTTACCATGCCCAAAAACAGGGTCGTCGCTCCTTTTACTACATCGATTTTTTTGATGCTCGAGACATCCTACAGGATCCATCTGACATTCCCCACTATAGACAGGTACCATTTGGCGCACATGGTGAACCGCACCCTCGGCTGCGGCAGCTAGTAGATAGTTGTGGATATTGGTTCAATACTTGAAATTGCACTGTAACATGGACCAGCCATTATTACTTAAACACCCAAGAGCTGTTTCTTTTTTGGCTCTCTCAGGATTCCATGCGCTAAGTGGTTCTGGTGCAAATTGAGCTAGTGGCGGATTTAAGACTCAGCGTGTCAGCAGCTGCTGACAGGCCCCTTAAAATATTGCTTCGTAGGGCCCACTCAGAACCCCCCCACCCCGTAGCCATAATAAAGTGAGACATTGCGTCACTTCATGATCACTAAAGGGCCCACCTTAAGCTCTGACAGGGCCCTTTTCCTTAAATCCACCACTGTGAATAGGATTATATCTGATTAGGGAAGGAGCATTGAGCTATTTTACTCATAAGGCCAGATATCGGGCTAAGTATATGTAAATCATAGTGGCCATTTTGAAATTAAGTCTGGCTTGTCAGAAGGAAATAATCTGGCGACTCTCGGGATGGATGTAATCTATATTTTCCTAACATCACAAACATGAGTATTGCCACCAAAGGGAGCCTTCTATGTTGCCCAGAAGTCCAGATATTGGGCGAATATACTATAAAAATGGCAGCCATTTAAATTCAAGGATGGCCGCCAGAAGGAAAAAACTATGGTGACTTTCTGGATGTAATATAGGTGTTCCTGGGACAGAACAAACATGGGTATGTCACCAATTGGAGCTTTACATGTTGCTCAGAAGTCCGATATTGTTGCAGCGAGTACATGTTAAAACTGGCGGCCATCTTGAAATTCAAGGAGGCTGCCTGACGGGGGAAAACAATCTTTGATTTTTGGATGTAATATTTGCATTCACTGGGACATCACTAAAACATGGGTTGTGCCACCAGCTGAGCCTTCTGGTGATCAGAAGTCCAGAGATAGGGCAATCAAATATGTTGAAAATGGCGGCCATTTTGAAATAAAGACGGCCTCATGAAGGAAGAGGAAACTATCTGCGACTTTCTGGATGTGTTCCTTTGTGTTCCTTGCATCACAAACATTGGTATTGGCACCAATTTGAGGCTTCTATGTTGCTAAGAAGTCGAGATATAGAGCACAAAATTTGTTGAAAATGGCAGCCATTTGAAAACCAAGATGGCCGCCAAACGGAAGGGATTAAAAAAAATGGTAACAATTTGATTTGGATTCATAGTAGGGATCGGCCGAGCTTGAAAAGTCCTCCAGTTTTCGAGTTACCACTCCCACCGTACAACAAAACCACAACCACCTTTATTTGAATAATAAATATATAAGATTTAAGAAAATGATGGTTGTGGTTGAAATATTTGGTGGAAGGGAATGATTTCTATGCCGAAAAATGAACTTTGGCTGCAATTAAGCGAATTTATTATTTTTTTATTTTTTTTAAGGTAAAATATGACAATCTATTTTTAGGGTATCCTTTTTGTATTGATATAGGTTTTATACATTGCATAAATGGTCATGTAATCCGGTGTGCTTTGACATGTGTAAAAAGGATGCTTTTTAAGGAAAAGTGATTTTGGGCTAAAATTCTAGACCCTTTTTTTTATATATTGTATAAAACAGAAATCTATAATATAAATGGTCAGAGATTGATAGTATTGCATGATGATTAAAATTTGTTTGCTAATAATTAATAAATCTTGATATTCTTATTTTTAGCTCAAAAACGTGATTTTGACCCAACAACACCCCTGCCACCAAGTTTTTGACCACAACCATCATTTTTTAAAATTATTTATTAGTATCTTTCTAATAGAAGTGGTTGCGTTTTTTTTTTTAAAGTTAACTTTAAGGGGGTTGTGCCAATTTTGCAGTCCCAAACCGCTCCACTATAGGACCATTAGCTACACTTTTAAGACCCCAAAATTCCAATTGTAGCAAAAAAGCCCACAACCTCAAACCAATCACAAGCTGCCCGTACTATAAGGCAGTTAGACACAATGTTTGAACTACTTCGCACACACCTTCCGCAGGGGGCCCTCCTAACCACAATTCAAGCAGAATTTGGTGCAAAATGTCTTCATTGATTTTTTAGGGGGGGTCAAGTCAACGTTAAATTGACTTTTTGCTTTTTTGCACAGCTATATCTCTTCCAATTAAGTTGATATAAGTATAAGATTATACGTAGAGTGTGGGCCTGCGTTTCCGATCACTAGCAGGATCGCATCAAAGGCAACTGACAAAACAACAGAGAAGACACACCATATATACAAACACGGAACCAAAGACAGGAACCATGCACAGGGAGGGGTAAATGGGAGAGAAGCCTAAAAAGAGAACATGGAAATAAAATGACAAAGATGAGAGACGATTACCAAGAAATCAGTGGGGCATGAAGAAGTGGAGGACGGATGGAGTGGTGATGGGCAAAGGGACTGGGAGAGCCTGCTGAAAAAAAGACAATCGAGATATGAACAATGGAATGGGAGATAATGACCAGAAAATCATAAGGTCATGGACAGGGTAATGCTAAGAGAACTTGGGACAAAGAGTAGCTGAGGAGGAAGACTGATGATCAAAGTATGGGGCAAAGAAGACCGGAATTGAGAAACAGGAAAGATATAAAAAAAGGGTTTGGGAAAGAGAAAAATAAAATGGGAATACACCATAATAAAAACAAAGCAATAATATTAATCATATAACAAAAAAAATGCAAAACAACATAATAAACAAAACAAAACATAAAATAACATATAACCAACACAAGGCATAATATATCATAACAAAAAGACAAATATAACCTAATAAAAACAAAATTTAAAATAACATATAACAACACAAAGCAATATGACATAGAAACAAAACAAAGCATCATGATAATTGAAAAATATAAAATTAGTGAACAGAACAAACAAAAGCCTAAAATCATAAGCATGGTAAAAAGTGGGCCTACAGAGGAAACCTTGAAAAGAGAGAAGTGAAAGGGGGGGGGGGGTTGGGGTTAGGTGACATTTTGAGTAAAAAAAAGGGACCTAGTAGTTCCCTTCCTGGATTGTGAGACCCATGGGGCTTTGAGATGTGGTGAGTAGACGTTCATCCACATCTTTTCTCGGCTGAGGACGGGACAGTGTCGGGGCGGTGCCACGAGATTTCAATACCTGTACAATCTATCAGAAATCGTATGGTTAGCTAAGTTGAAGTGCGGACCCCGGTGTTCCCCAACTGCTGGTGTTGAATGTGGAACCTATGGCCATAGAAGCGTCTCTCAGAGGGAGTCTTGGTTTCCCCAACATACTGGAATCCACACACTCTCAAGAAAAAGAAATAAGATAAATGACATTGGAAGTACTAAGGTGAGTTGCCGCTGGTCTTGTAGTTGTACAGTGGCATGACTGGGTGACCGAAGTCTGCCTCCTGTATGTGGTCCTTACAGACGACACATCTCGAACCTGTGCACTTGAAAAGTACCTTGCTGTGTAGGAGAAAAGAAAAATATCACTTAGTGGGGGAATGAACGCCCTCACAATCATGTCACGTAGATTACGGGGACGTCTGTAGGCCCCACGAGGGGAGTGTCAGGAACAGCCGGCGAAGGCGATCTGAAGTGTGAAGATATGATGGTTAGTGTTAGCAATACGGACGCAGGGGGGAAGACTGGATGTGAATGGACCACAAGGGGGAGCTGGGCAGTAGTATCCTGGTTTCTGGGTTGCTCTGCAGAGCTGTGGTTCCTGGGTGGTGAGTAGGCTCTCTGGATGGTGTTGAACTCTGGCTGTAGCTGTTGTCCTTCTGTCCACTCACCAGGTGTTTCGAAAATTCCGGAATGGTTATAAAAAATCTAGAATCATTAGAAAAACATATGCGCCGAAGGCGAAGAGCCTGGACTGTAAGGCTATGCCGTTTACTAGGGCGAGGAGGGTGGGCAACTAGAGGAATGAAGATACTGATGAGTGTATGTGGGCTTGTCTTAGATTCCGTGGCAGAGGGTACCTTCTGCTTTCTTGATGGTGACATCAGGAAATGTACCTGTGGTAGAATTTTCAGAAGTGAATTTAAATGGGGGGGGGTGTGGTTTGTGAGGAATTGATGTTATTTTGTGGGTAGTATAAGTATAAGTTTGTACACAAGGGTAGTATTCAAGATTAGCTTCACCAGCCAAACTTTAGAAGTTAGATCACTTTTACTTTTGGGAACTTTGGCCCCCCCCCCAAGTCTGGTCGAGTGGTTTTTGAGCCACTTTTGACCTCCCTGTAACTTTAAATTGGCGCAAGGTGCATTTTTTTCTTTTCACATATTTGCAATTTTTAAAGCTAAAGGTAATCCAGAATGCCAAGTTTGAAGGATCTGAGGGTGTAGTGTTGTTAGTTCTTTACTATGGCCCTCTGATATTGAATTTCACACGGCGTACCTGTGTTTGCGGTTACTCCCCTCAAATTTAAAAATTGCTTGTAGCGCGAAAACGAACAGAGGTTACAGAGCTCAAATTTTAAGATTTTAGTTTCTCATGAATATCTTCATCCATCAAAAAGAAAGAAAGAAATCCATGAGGGTGATGGTGTGTGTATCGATGTGTTTGAAGTGGCATGAATGACCCTTCTGCCATGTTTAGTAAAGAATCTTTGCCTTATTTTCATTAAGATGTCTACGGTCAATTTGACCAAGGCCAAAAACACCTCTAACTACGGAATTTAAAACTTCTGAATAAACTAGACAATACACTGTAAAAAAAATAATTGACTATAAATTTTATTAAACCAAAAATCTGTGATTTGATTCGGGGTATTAATTGATTTCAAGTGAAGCATGATAGGGATAATCAATAGTTTATCTAATAAAGTTGTAATTAATAATCTACTAGATTTAAGATCCTGGTGTGTGCCGCAATGCGGGCTGCAGCAGATTACTAGTAAGATGCAAAACTTGCAAAGAGTCATGGCGAATATCCAGCGTAAAACTTAACAATTTCCAAATAGTGGGACATGGTCCACGGACGAACTGTCCTTACGGAAGAAAACCGCTCCGATAATGACTCGATGCTGGAGGGACTAAAATCATAAGGTCAAAAGTGCGTGTGCTGTTATCCTTGGATAAATCAGAGGGCCACGAAATTTTTTTTTTTTTTGTATAAAACCGAGGACGGCTTACACAGTCCGACGACTACTATTGGGCTGAGACAACTAGACAACGTTCCACTACGGAAGCCAGTGTTCACTGTCACTATCAACGTGGAGCAACTGGATGTCATTATACTTGGAGTAATGATGTTATGATTACTCTGCCTGCAACTTTTCCTCAATTGTTTATATAGCCTCTCCAACAATTCTAGAAGGATCCAACAGTCTATATGAGTCATGTACAAATTTAGTACATTACATCATGAGTCTTGAACTCACTAGAACGTTCACTTCCATCACCTCATGCATTACAGCATCTCTGTCTGTACTAGAGTAGGGCACCGGCCTATAGTCATCAGTGAAAATGGCGTCTAGTCAATTGCACTTTTCGGTTCGGGAAATTTACCAGAACATTCCGTGCTGTCTAATGAAATCACTAAGGTTCAGTACCTCTAGACGTTTCTCGCTTTTATGTTTATTCTATGTGATTCACACACACAAGTATGCACACACACCAGGTATTTTTTTATATTATGTTGCTTAGAAGTAATTTTATAATATTTTTTTATGTGCTAATTTAAAAACTTTACATCTTACTCAAAAGTGAAATAATCATGCTAATACTTGGGGCATGTAACAAGACCTTGATTTTGATTACTGCTAAAAAGTTGCACCATGGCAAAAATCCTGAAAGTAGAAACTGAAATGATATGAATTCCAATTGTTTATTTATAAGTGAATATGAGGTGATTGAACCCTCACTAGGATCAAGCCAACACTGTGACTTACATGAAGGCTTGAGGAGGGCAGTCCATTCCCATTGATGGCTGGCCTATATATGCTATTCCACAATTTGCCCAAAAAAAGTGAAATGTTTTAAAAATTTCACTAGACAATGACAATTCACAAACAGTTAAACATGTGTTGAGACAAAATGGCCTACTTTTGATTGTTTTTTTTTTTTTTTTTTTTTTTTTTTTTTTTTTCCCATGATCGTTCATTATTTCTCAATGTGATTGCCACAATCAGTAAACATGGAACATTTATATACTTTAAAGCAGAGAGAATTTTGTAGAGGTATTTTACTATTACCATACACGAAGTAACAAAAGAATGCAATTTGATTATTTTTTAAGTCACCCGGTAATAAATGTTAAATTGATCCAGTCAACATTTGACAAATTTTAAAATATTGTAATGTCAAAGTAAGATTCTGTTAAATCGCACCAACACAGAAAAATAGAACAGGTGATAGTAAGATACCTAAATAATAGATATCGGTTCCAACTAAAAAAAAAAATATATGCACTCTGGAGTCTCCCGGGATGCCAAGGACATTTCTGCAAATGCTTGACTAAAATCATTTGGAATGGAGCAGCCACTACTTTGTTACCCTAGCCGTGGCCGAAGCACGGCTAGGTTCTTGTATTTATGCGATTTCTTCTTCTTAACAACAGCCGGTGCGGTTGCCTAAGTGTGGCACGGATGGTTCTTGTACGAGTAAATACTAGTACACGAACCAGCCGTGCATAAGGACGGGCTTGGTTCTTGTACTGTATTTAACTAATGCCGTCACCAAGGGCATTGTATCTGTTTGTGCTGTTTCGTTTTCTCATTCATCTCCCTTACCATTATAATCCACTCAATCTATGAAAAACATACTAGGGACACACCTTCTCGACAAAATTGCTACAGAAGGTTTTCTTGCTGTAACTAACAGTAAAAAGATCGCCCAAAACCAACATATCAAAAAGTAGAAAAGGAGCCTGGCAAGACATGCTAATTTGCATTAATCTTACGTGGACGTATACGCCCCGATTCGACAAAGGTGTATAGTCCATAACTGAATGTTTAGGGAGATTTCATTTTTGTAGTATTTGACAATGTTTTGTATGGCTATGCCTGCAAGGTTGTGTATCACGTGCAACTAGATATATTAAAAGGGAAAGTGATGGTCATTATTCAAGATGGCCGCAATTTTCCCGCCACAATTAATTGCATTCCAGATGATTGTCAGGACTGCAATTGGATGGAAAGATCTTTATTTAGCAACTTATTATCGGAGAGTATTTATTCAAACACATTGAGTCAACTAGTGCAAGGATACTCCAAGTATTTTACCGGAATGGTCAAACATGTGGTATTGAAGAAAGCTACATTTTCTCATTTACCCTGTGAAACTCTTAGGGTAAAGGGATATTTGGTTTGGGAAGTGATGAGCGAAAATGTACCACATTTTGGTCGACCGATATTAATTTTCGTCTATGGGGCTACAAAATTCATGTTTTAGCTCTCACTGAAAACGGTTGAAATATCAGCGCAAAAACTCTACAGATGGGAATTAGGGGTGAAGACCATTTAGTGCTGCAGCACAACCAGGTTTGGGGTGGTACGGGGCCAGGAAAATTAACATTGTCATCATAGCTAAAATAAGATTAGAGTCATGTATTCACGGAAACACGTGATGACAAAATTAAAAGTGGTGCCAATTTGCGTCCGGCGCAATTTTACAAAATGGCCGACTCTCAAAGGCAAAAGTCCTTAAAATCATATGATAGCAATGTGGAGAAAAATTTTGGTGTTAAAATGTATGTTTCTGGTTCAAAGGAGTTCAATTAAACTATTCCCAACAGTGTCCGATGAATATTGATAGTTATAGCTATTTGCTTAGGCCGCCATTTTCCAAAATGGCCGACTTTTCAAAGGCAAAAAGTCCTTAAAAATCATATTATAGCACCTAGGGAGACAATTTTGATGTTGAAATGTATGTTTTCTGGGTCAAGGAGTTCAACAAAACTATTTCCAAAACTTTCAGATGAATATGATCAATATGGCAATTTGCGTATGCCGCCATATTCCAAGATGGCCGACATCTACTGACAAAACCCTCATATTTCTTACTATATAGCCAAGGGAGACAATTTTGATGTCAAAATGAATGGTTTTTTTGGGGGGGGGTTAAAAGTAAATTAAAACTATTCACAAAACTCTCAGATTAATATAAAAGTAGTGGGTGTTTTTGCCATCTGCCCCCATTTTCCAAGATGGCTGACATATCAAAAGGGCAAGAAACTTAGTCTAAGTGCCCAAACTCAGATTTCTGGTTAGACCTGGAAGTATCGTCCAGCACAATGTTTTTTGATGGTTTCTAGCTACAAGACCTACTGATTCAGATCTGCAGATTCCACTGCGCAGCCCCTTGAGCAATTTTAAATATCCAGATGGCCGCCAGATGGCCGCCAGGATATTTAGAAGGCCATATCTCAGCTTCCTGGGCTACTATATGGTCGTTTCTTGGTGGCTATTGGCTAGATAGGTTTTAAGGGTCAATAAAATAATTTTTCTCATTATCGAACATCTGAAATCCTTCGCTTACATTGAAATCCAAGATGGCTGCCAAAATGCTCACTACAACATACAAAGAGTTATATCTCCACCTCTGGAGCAGCTATGAGACTTTTTTGTGGTTTTGAGTAGGTTTTGGAGGCGAAGAATACTTTACGTCCTTAGCTTGCATGAAAACACTTCCGTTTATAGAAATAAAAAGGGTTGCTGAAATATCTATATATCCAACATGATCCTACTATTAGAATAACATATAATATGAAGAAACGGCACTTGTACTTAGGCATGTTAGGACTTGTACAGTTACCAATAAGTGTACATGTTCAAAGCTGTGTTCTCACTGTGAATTCAAAACCCCAACTAATCTGTGTGTGATAGAAGGAGCAAGGAAGACGATTTACCCTTACCCGTTAATATAGTGTGTGAGGTCAGAGTTTCAAGTGACTTTGTGAACGTAACATTATAAGTGAATAATGCTAAAACCTCAATTTAAAATGTCTTAAAATCTTTTTGGACATTTACCTATCCTATTACACTCACAAAATATAGTGCAAGCCAGCTGGGCGAAAGAACTTCTGCATTTTGGTGCGGATCACGGAGGATTAGCTATACATACACAGTGAATGTACTTCTGGAAGTGCTGGTAGAACATCACTTGGCACTATCATGGGTGCAAGGGACGTGTTTGGTTTGTCTTTGAGCCATCCATATGTGTATGGATCCAAGAGGGTGCGTCTTCATTTAACGATGACTTCCAAATATATACTTGCAAATAGGCGTGTTTGACATTCTCTGTGAATGCTTCTGTAGTTGGTGCCAAGGCCTGTATCCTCGATGTTGTTGGTATTTGTCTTTTTTGCCCCTCTTGACAATCACGTATCATATCCAACATCGGGCATTGTCCCTTTGGCTTTGCTTCCCTAGCACCACTTGCGTTTTTTGCCGCCAATCTGTAATGACGTCATCCATCTGGGCAACAGTAGTGCCAAGCTTATCAAGTTTTTTTAAAGCCTTTCACAAAGCACTTGAATAAATTTGCTTTGCTCACATCCCCCATGTTGAGCTTCGGTTAGCAACCAGACAAACCATGAGTGTGAGCCCACTGTGGCGCTAATCCCCCTTACATGCTTCTTGGCAGTTGCCCCATGTCTATCATGGAGGGCTGGGAGCTGGGACCCTCCATCAAGAGTTGCACCGATAGTGAGTTACATGAAAAAATGCACAGTACAATAGCAGGTGAAAACATCGGCTGTCATCACGATTACTTTGATGCTGCAACTGATCGCTAATTGCAAAAGTGTGCCACACTTTTGGGGCGGTATAATAAATCAGGCATGATTGTTTTGAGATCAGTACACTAGATCACAACGCCCCTTGTTGTATTCATTGGGATCAGCTGGTTTCTGTCACTTCCAAAGTCTGTGGTAAGTTGTGATAATGGAGGCTTGTAGGATCTTCTATGAAAGCAATAAAGGCATAACGTATTGCAGCAAAGCGTTGCGAGGAAAGTAGCAAACGCGTTGCCAAAATTAACAAAGCGTTGCGGTTGTGGCCAAATTATTAAATGATACACTTCTCTGTGACGTATTTCAAAAAATAACCCACAACGCGTGCAAAGTATCTAGCAAACGCGTTGTGGAAACTCACAACGCATTGCGAAGCTTCACAACGCGTTGCCGGACTTCACAACGCGTTGCAAGCTTCAAACGGCGTGCGAAAGGACCAACCAAAGTTTTTTGTTCGTCACAAGTATTGCCGGCAACGCGTTGTGAGAAAGTCACAACGCGACTGCGACATTCGGCAACGCTTGAGCGGCGGTCGGCCAACAAAATTCATAATTTTAGTGACGTATTTAAAAAAAATAGATCCAAAACGCGTTGCGGCAATACGTATGACCTTATGGCTTTCAACACGCGTTGCAAGCCATCAAAACGCGTGCGAGCCCTTCACAACGCGTTGTAAATCACAACGCGTTGTGAAGGGCAATAAGGATTCATGATCTTGCTGAATTCGTATTGGCCGCAACGAGTTGTGAAGGTTTGAACGCGTTGGGAGGTCGCAACGCGTTGTGGATTTATATTTTGAAATACGCACAGAAATTCATGTTTTTGATGGCCGGACACCGCAACGCGTTGCTGAAATGTCGCAACGCCGTTGCCCCGAACCTCGTCGCAACACGCGTTGTGACTTTACACAATCCCGTCTGACGGCATTACGTTATGACACTTATGGCCTTGGTTAACCTTAGCCAAACGCGTTGTGAGCTTGCAACGCGTTGTGAAGCTCGCAACGCGTTGTGAAGGTTTGAACAACGCGCTTTGCAAAGTATCTCCGCCAAGCGTTGTGGGTCTATTTTTGAAATACGTCACAGAAATTCATTGATTTTGATTGGCCGGACACCGCAACGCGTGAGGAAAGGTCGCAACGGCGTTGCCGAATGGTCGCAACGCGTTGCCGAACTTTCTCGCAAAACAAATACGTTATGGCTTTATGGCTTGGCACGGTACTCTTCATGTTGACAAATCAGGTTGATAATCTGAACTTTGTTTCAAGTAATATTACCGGTCGAACTGCTGATGACGTGAGGTGGCAGGGAGTTTAGTATTTCGACTGAGTTGGTGATGCTGCTGCTTGCTAGCCAGCACGATCATTTTCGTAGTACTACCCCTGATGCTGCTGCTTCTGTAATGTTCAAACACAGTGGTTCTCAAATATGATTCAGCCAGGGGTGGTGTACAATAATCCTGGGCTGCCTAACTGAATTCTGCAAGGTCCTTGTCTGCAATGTTGCTCCAGCAGTGGCAGACCAAGAGATGGTCAAGTAGACATCCCGATCCACTTGCAGGCCGCCCCACTCCGCAAAGAAAACCAGAGAGTGTTCCCGACCCTGGTTTCCAACCTGCGAGACACCGCCACTCAGACCACGAGGATCCAGCCCCAGGCGGAAGACGCTCACCCAGGTTCGTACAACAGACGCCACTTGGCTTGATACAAGTATATCTCTCCACAACTGCGGACACTCTCAAACCCTATGAGACTGTCAAGGGGTTGGTGAATTGGCTTAAGAAACTCTCTCGGATTAAGGGCGGTTAGCCAACTGGTTCCGTCCAGAATGGGTACTTCACATCGGATACCCAACAGCTATTGCTCATGCATTAGCCCGCCACACCACGAAGGATGTCCGCGAAGCAACTCCGCCAGGATGCACACGTTGTCCGTGGTTGTTGAGTGCTGTGATCATGAGGAGCGGGTCGATCCGAATAAAAGATACAGTTGCTCGACCTCAATTTCCAAGTAGTAGATGTAGAGCAGAGGTCACAAAATGCTCGATGCTCTTGTTGTCGGGTATGACGATACCATAGCTGACAGAGTTGGGCAAAGCAAAGGTAGTGAAATGCTTTTGAAACGGTTTAAATGACATAAGCTTGGACACAGAAGCTATTGTATGTGATACGTGCTGCGCAAAAGTGGTGCAAAAAAACATCAAAGCTAAAGGTTTTGCAACCAAAGGCAGGCTAACTACAGAAGCAGTACAGATAAATGTCAAGCATGCCCATTTGTAAGTATGATTTGGAAGGCATCATTAGATGAGAACCCACCCCTCCTGAATCCCTGCACCTATGGATGGTTCAACCAAAATAAGCATCGACTATCATATCATGTGACACTTTTTGGGAATAGTTTATTGAACTCCTTGACCCAGAAAACAACAGGTTAACACATAAAACTTGTCTCCTCAGTGCTATTAAACGATTTTGTAGGATTTTGCACCTTGGAAAAGTCGGCAAGTTTGGAAAATGGCGGCCTAAGCAAATAGCCATAATCATTATCATCGGACCACTTTTGAAAATAGTTAATTGAACTCCTGACCCAGAAACAACATTTTTAACACCAAAATTTTTTTGTATCCTTATGTGCTCTTAATATGAATTTTGAGGTGACTGTTGCCTTTGAAAGGCGGCCATTTTGGAAAATGGCGGCCTAACACTAAGCCCATAGCTGACTATTATTCATCGGACACTTTTGGGACTAGTTTAATTGAACTCCTTGACCCAGAAAACAGGCATTTAACACCAAAATATTACTCAACCATGTGCTATAATATGATTTAAGGACTTTGCATTGAAAAGGCGGCCATTTTGGAAAAAATGCGGCGGTCACGCCAAATAGCTATGACTATCAATTTTTTTCATCGGACACTTTGGGAATAGTTTAATTGAACTCCTTTGACCAGGGGCAAACATACATTTTTAACACCAAAATTTTCTCCCAAATGTGCTATAATATGATTTTTTTTTAAGGACTTTGCCTTTTGAAAAGTCGGCCATTTTGGAAATGGCGCCCGCTAGTACGCAAATCTGCCACCACTTTTAATTTTGTCATCATGCGTTTTCATTAACTACATGACCCAATGGTCGATTTTATCTATGATTACAAATGTTATGATTCGGGCCCTGGTACTCAAAAATCTAAGCATTTTTTCACCCCATGCTGCAGCAATCTGAAGAGCGTGCGGAGAACGACGGATCGTGGATAGAGCGACCAGCTGCTCCGTCTAATAACGGAAGGATCCTCCTAAGTGGGCGACGACCGACAGTTGTCGCACTGGGTCGGACGTGACCTACCTGACCAGAGGGAGAGTATTGTCTCAGCGCAAGATGAATGCCACAGACTACAACGTGATAACGTGAGGCTTGGTCAAACTCCTGTCCAAGTCCCTGAGAGGCGAATGTTTCCTACGTGGGCTCCCCCATCCGCTCGTTGATGCGTCCGTCATGAGAATGAAAGATGAGGGTTTGATGTGCATAGTCTCCCGGCGGAGATTAATCGGCTAGACCACCACGCTATCGCTATTCTTAGACGTGTAGGACGTCTGGAATACTCTTAGACATCTGGTCTCGCGACTATTGAACCGCGATAGACGTTCAGCTATACTACTTGCATGCGAAGTCTGCAACGGGTTTTTTACCACCGTTGTCATATATGGCTTGAAGCCCAGTAAGTCTAGTCACAGAGATTGCCGGTGTTGTTGAGTTTCATGAGGATCCGGCGCACTGCGTCATGGATGCGATTCGCTCGCGGTCGGAAACGCCATTCCCCGCTTGAAGATCATCGTCGCCCCTAACAGTCGTTCTCTGCGGAAGGGTTTCTAAGCTGTTCCTGGAAAGCGGCTTCCATGACCAGTCTTCCAGTTAGACGAAGTCGAATGGCTTCTCCGCCTGAGGACCTCTGCTACAAACCTTCACTATCCTGGTGAATATGCGGGGCGCTTGTCGACAATCCGTACGGGAGGCACTGGAACTGATAGAACGAGCGGGCGATATAGAGAACCGAGCCTCTTCCTGTTTGAAGGATGTATCGGAGTGTGGAGGTAAGCCCCAAAAAAAAAAAAAAACAAAAAAAACCCCCCATCCTTTAAGTCACAGGGCTGCTCCCCGGCTCTGATTGATTTCCTTGAGAACTGCTGATATGCTTCTCCATCTGAAGGGGCGTGGCTTGAAGAACGGCGGAGGGCTTCAAGTTAGGATCGGGGCGCCACTCGTGTTAAGAAAACGTTGAGGTGTAGTGCTACGTCACGGGTACGGTACCCGAAGGATCGCCGTCTTTTCCTAAAGCAGCTGCTCGACCTCTTGTAGAATCGCTTGCCGTCTGTTCACGTTCTTGGGGATCACCGTCTCTCGTTTGCGCAGAACCCATGAGTCCGAGTCGCCGTCCTCCACCGGCGTATGAAGTGTCCTGACCTCCCCCCCCCCCCCCACTG
>JAMKCH010023438.1:0-18891 GCA_023653785.1 Ophioderma brevispina
ACCAGTTGCACTTAGCAAAACAATAGTGTATTCCCCTTTCTCTTTTTTATAGTAAACAAAAACTTGTCCTGTGAGAAATCTTTTCCTCAAATAAAATGAGAAAATAATACCTTTAAAAAAAGTTTAATCAGAAAAATGGAGGCCATATACATCCTCAATTTTGCATATTTAAATAACATATTCCAATTTTTTATTTAGTATTTTCGGAAAGCTTATTTCTGCTCTCCCAGGTTTTTACCCAATCGTATTATAATTGAGAAGTGCAAGCGAACCTTTATTCGATGCAAGCTTAATGGAATATTTCGATCATGAGTATTTAGTTTTTCTTTGTTTTACATTTCTTTCTTTCCCAGTTACAATCAAATTGGTTTGAATTTTGAAAAAAAACAAAAACAATAGAACTAATAGGGGACCAATAATTACAATATTTTTTATTTGAAGGCAACGTGTGCGGGTGCACGCAAATGTTCAAAAACATCGCTCTATTCCACTGCTCAAAGCACATCCTTTAAGTTTTCGCAGACAGGCAGGTATCCTGTGTCATGATTCGATCATCTCAGCTTCACCTCGTTATTCACTCTCTTCTATCAATCCCCGTCTTTTCTTATCTTTCTTTTTTCTTCTCATTCTCTGTCAGGCCAATTATGGTGTACACCACTTAAAATAATACAGCATGTTTGGATTATTCAAATAACAATGTAATTCTGATCTCACAGCATTTACAACTACAGACCAATCAGCAAACAGCTGCAAAGGACTTTGTCGCTTTGGTTGCAGCCACTGACACGGTACCAGTCACCTCAGGCGATACTGAGAAGACCATTTGACCTTACTATTATGGATTACACGTACATAGAAAAAATTAACAACTCCAAATCAGCATTTCCCCGTGTCGGGTACTGGAAACGCTGTAGACGAACTCGATAAGAGTACGGTTGTCATAGCTGATGATGACACACCAAGTGATCTGTTTAGTGAAAAGGTTGAACTTAAACCGAAACGACCGGATATAGCAAGCTCATTGACATTCCTTCTGTAATATAGCATGAAGCACTATTCACGTAACAAATATATGATATTGCCAACATATTAATTTACAAATCCACGTTTGGCCATCTTTCAATATGTTGCCCACTTTAACATTATTGGACATTCGTTTTTCGCCTTAGGATTAGGGTTCTGTTACCACTGTTAAGAAGCCAAAAAAAATGGTTTCTGTAGAATTTAAAGAGGAGTACATGCAACTCCTTTCAGGAAAAGAGTTTTTATTAATAAATTCCACCCCTAATGTGTGTAACACAACATCGGCATGTTAGCGATACCGGGCACATAATATCTATAAAGTGCTGTACAAATTGATCAGTTAGCATGTAATTGATCATCCAACGTACGCTTATTTATTCAAACGTTCCAAAGAACTCATTCGTTATGCGTTTAAATTCAGCTACCCCAATATGGCAAAAAAACCCTAGACCGCTCACGTTCGTATATTACCATATTTTCCGAAAATGACATGTCGACTTGCTCGATAATATACCTACTATTTATTTTTTTAATGGTTTGTTTTCCATGTTTTAAAAACATTTCCACGGTATATTAGCAATATTTTGATCGGTAAGAATAAGGAGGGGTGCGGGGGGGAGGGTGAGATGGGGGGGCGAGGCTGAGAATAGAATGAAGCGCGCGTCACATGGTGACGTATTTTGCAAATACTCTTTTCGGAGAAAAACCGACTTTGGAGGATTTGCGATCTTATTTTTCTATTAATTAAAACATATCGCAAATTAAACTAGTGACAATCGCTATAGTAAGTTAATTCAAATATTTCAATCCTATCACTAATCAATCCAATTTATAATGCAAAACAGATGTTAATAAAAAATACGTGCATATGTGAAAAAGGCCAATAGGAAATTTCAACATGTAAAATAAAAATTCGTCGCGCAAAATACGTCGTTATAAGCTTTGAGGTTCAAATACGACGTCACTATGTGAAAACGTACAGTGAACTGAAAAATACGCCACTATTGTGAAGCGGCGCATATTTCAAACTGCAGGACGCTATGGCACATGCACAGAATAGATTTTCGGTAAATACGTCATATTGATGCGGACTATGTTCATGTTTTTTGTGCAAATACATTATAATTGGCTAATTAAAATCTTACTAATTAAGTCACTTTTGAAGTTATAAAATTTTGCACTACAAACGTAATGACAATCTGTCCAAACAGTAAAAAAAAAAACCCACAAAAACAAAAAAAAAAAAAAAAAACACGTCACATTTTTTACGCGCTGCCGACATTTGTCCCACTTAAAAAAAGCTCGAAATCTGGGGATATTATTGTTCCGGCAAACTCATTTTAACAGCCCCGCCCAACAATATTGCTTTCAAACGCATAGAGAGGATTGTGCTTCCGTTACAAACAGCATATCTGGTGTAACATTTTTTCTATATTCCGCCAGGCACATATCCCACTTACATACAAACGGTTGTATAGGGCACTTGATTCAAGTTGACTCCGCACAACCTTATTTTCACGCTTTATATGGCTACCACCGGGCGGACTATCTGATGTTTACACAAAACACCGGTACCATTTGTGATCAATAATGAAACTCAAAGGACTAAATAGCCAAAATAAAATCAGTAAACGAAGAAACAAACAAAATTATTTATTTTCCGGATCCATTAAAGGCTGACTCACAGATTTCCTTTCCCGAGAGGGGGTGTCCTCGATTTTTCAAACAGCTTTTTTTTTTCTTTAGTCCTAGTTGACTATTTGTACTTAATAAAAACCAATAAAAATTATATCTCTGATTCAGCCTTAAACACTGCGTTAGAAACGCGAACTCTTTCGTGCCACACACCACACAAACGCTCGCGCCCACCACCCACCACCACCACACTCAATCCATGCGCGCGCACAACACATGCGAACACACACCATAACGCAAGCAAATGCTACAGACTTACTCAAACTAAAATAACCCAATTATATTTACAGTAACATATTACGTCCTTGGATTGCACCGACTACACAGTAATTGAGTCTAGTGGAATTGTGACAGTCACTTTTAGCTAAGAAAGGGGGATTTGTCGAACCCTGGATTTGTTCGTACGTAAAACATTTGGGCATATGAGTGCATTTGTCATTACATATAAACCCGTAAATTTGTTAATCGTTTCACTAGCTAAGCCTCAAGAAGGAGATTTCCAAATAGCATAGAGTTTGACGGTTCGTTTGGATGTTAATATTGAACATTGGTTCTAAACCACCCCCATAAGCCATGTGGCTGTAATTTCGTTTCTGCATTACGACAGAATTACAACTTAAGAGTAAATACTAATCTGCAACGTAGTTAGGCACAGGTATCGTAGACCAACAGTCTTTCAGATGATATTAAAATCCCATGTTTTATTAAAGGTAAGTTGAGGAGGCACGAGGCTAAGGTTATATGAGCTTGTAATAGGAAGTGATGCGGTATCAGTATCGTGCTCATGCCCTAATTCACTGAGGCTTTAAGGTGAGACCTTTACCTACAAAGGGAAAGACAATACAGGGAAGTGTTAGTGTTTACCACACCGATGGGATCGGCCATTGCAGAACATCTATTTTTTTAAAACCGAAATTTTAACAATAGAGTGCACATCTTACAGACTTTGATGAATTCTATGCATTGACAGTTGAAATCTGTTGGTTTCTTGCGCAAGAATAGTTGACATCTTCCGAACTCGAGAATATGCAATGCTAACACCCACGCTGGAGCGCGTATTCATGGGAACGTGCGCTTTTCAATAGGATAAGAATTGTGCTTCTTTGAAGGTTAATCGACGAGAATCGGCTTGATTCCGTATTGAATAGAAGGAATACTCCCCACTGATCGGTTCCCACGATGGCGCACTCCACAATTCTCGAATTTCCGTGGATTGCGCACTGTATGCTGGGGAGTTGTTATGTCCTCTATGGCCAAACGCCTCAAATATTCGCAACGCGTAAGCTCCAAACAGAGGGTGGAGAACGGGTGTTTACCACTTAAGTGCCCATGCGCTAAAAAAACTTCCGTTAGTGCCCAAGGGGGGGGGGGGTTTCCTAGGGACCCAAGCTAATTAATTCTAATTAAGCCGTGGGCGGATGAATTTTTTTAGTATCATGAGAAGCTATTCATAAATCAGACAATTAGCAAAAAACTCCTTGAAAAATTTTGATTGCGTAACCGAGAAATCGGCAAAAAAATCAAATGTTGGGTACTATGGAACCCCCCCTTGGGCCACTTAAGTGTTAATCATAGCTTAAGGGATCGGCAAATTTGTCACAAGAGTACTTGAAACTACATCTGCCTATTTAGTTTGGTCACTTTAGCATACCTTACATCCAGTTCTGATTATATTCCACCTCTGTCTGGACCTATTCTCTCATTATGTGATGTTAGAGGAGCAGAATTTCGGAAGATGACGTTGTCCAGCAGATCCACGGGTTTCTATAGGTCTCGTATGACACAATATTCTGCATTATACTATTCAAGTATGTCCCAAGGTCGCACAAAGGACCACAAACTGAAATTCTTTTTGATCCCAGAAACTGAAGCTCTTGTGGCTGACAAAGATGACAGCTTTTAAGCCCGGGGGCCACTTGTATTCAAATGTGATATTGCTTGCGTGAAACAAGAAAACGCGTAAAAAGGGTATCTTTTTTTGCAACAGGCGATGTACGCGCGTACAATTAGGGGTTCAATTTGTCACAATTTTATAACAAAATAATAAAGATATATTTTTTTCTTAACCTTGTGAAATGTTTCATGTTAATCTCATTAAGCAGGGTTCAAAATCATCCTTACAATATGGTAATCGGACTTGGGAATTAAAGCAAAGAAGATAATACGGGTTAGATTTACGATTCAATGCACTGGTTACTTGTGAAGGGGCTTTAAACAGATAAAAAATATTTGTTTTTAGGGTATCTATGTTTTTAGCTTGTTTTTTTAGTAGGTGAAATTGAAAAAACGTGTTTAGGTTGTTGCATTTTGACAGTTCCATGTTCACGCATCATATCCACACTTTGAATACAGTGCCCCCGTGCTTTTTTTAAGTCATATGGTATCAAATCAAATTCTATAGATCAAACTACTGGCCAAATTTATTCAAACTCCCACTATTCTTCACTAGAACCAGGTCACCAATATCTAAAAATAGCTATATAACAGCATAAAAAATAGCCTAAAACATTTGCAAATGGGATCTCACACTATGAAATCAATCTATATTGTTCCGGTTGCAATCTATTTGCACTGGAAGAAAATTCAAAGTTATTTCTTTTGTTTCGTCTTTTTTTTACTTTTCCGATTTCTTTTTTTATTATTATTATTTGATCAAATGATGGTGGCGGTCTCCCCATGCTCCCCCTCGCTCGCACTTTGTTCGTGTTTGGGGTGTTTATTAGAGTTAGGACTACTCAGGTTTAGGAGTTTAAGTTAAAGGCATTAAAAACTGTCTCGAAAGACCTGGATAGTGAATAACGACACATCCCTGGCATGATTTTAATACATTGTATGTTCTTGTGGTTTTTCCAGTGGATATCAACCGAAGAACCGATAATCAAAAAGCGGATATCTGACTGCATCTTCAGCCGCCAATTTGGACTTCACAGCAGTAGGGTATGGATTTGAGACGTGACTTTAACGCGGAAGATGTAATGAAAACGGTTAATATAACAAGAGCAGGTGATGCTTAGTAGAATCAGACGAACAATTTCAAGTCTATCTCCATGGACCTGGTGCAGGTGAAGATTGGCTGATTTGCATAAAGCTATTGTCACGATCTTCGATTGATGATGATACTACATTAGTTTCAAAATAATGCAAATTTAGATGACGTAAGATTTATTACAATGTTGGACCATAACAGGAGAGAGTATGGGCAATTGCAATGCTACATAGGCTGGTTTGGAAATTGTTCACTTACTATAGCAGGTCAACTAAAACAAATAAGGTTAAAGGAGAAAGTTGACATCTGATTTTGATGCATATTCCCCTACAATCCAGTTCAAATTATGAAAATAATCATTACCCGGAAACATACCGTGTTCCAAAGTGCAACATTCCTACAAAAAAAATAAATACAACACATACGTAAAAAATTATAGCACGTGTCAGAAAAAAATTTAGCATAATCCACAAATGATTTGCCAAATTGTACCAGCGATTTCTGAACTTACCCATGGCGCATTGAATGTCAAATTTGTGTTTTCACACAAAGGTTATTCCCTAGAATCCTATAGTGTAAACACATTTTCAATTATTGAATGACATGTTCCTTCCCTAATATGGCAAAATTGAAACAGCTGTGCGATTGATTACTTGCCGTTGCAGCACCCCAAAGAATACCAATCAGCAACTCTTTTTCTGGGGAGGGGCAAACGGGGAACTTAATTTGTGGGGGGGGGGGAGCAAAGTAAATGCTGCTTTCCTTTCCTGGGGGGGGGTATCAAATTTTGGAGATTTTTAAAAAAAAAAAAAACCAATTGTGTTCCAAACTCGCTTATTCTTTCTTCCCAAAATTTTGGTGATTTTTGCCCCAAATGTCGAATTTTTGATGATGGGACTGCTGTGGTCATGTTTTGTACCAACTCATGACAATTTTCCACATGTTCATATTTATTTTGCAGCTGTTTCCAGTTTCATGAAGCTAATAAATTTTATCAGGTTTCCCGTCCGAATCACAAGCGGAGTCTGTTATATAGGTATTTTACACGCATTGGGCCAGAGTTGTTAAACGGCGTCGCTGGGTCGGTTTTGTAAGTTAATTTACTGTACTTTACTAATCCATCCGCCAACACTTAAGTTACGTTATATTATACTTTTCTTATTTGCCTAGTTAGAGAAATTTAGTTTTCTTCTAACCTTCTCTCTCTTTTGGCGTTTTCTTCTTTCAGTATAAAGAGATGATGTGAAATACATTTCGCAAATTTCGAGATTTTTCGAAATGTTTTCCTTTTGCTGCAATGTTAACCCCCAAACCCCCCCCCCCCCCTACCCGCCAAATGGTCACTGGCAATACTGTGGGATTTCATTTCCAATAATAAACTGCATGTTTTGCAACCAACTTTTGGAACTACAAGTGATTCAGGTTCATTGGACGAAGGGAGGAAATTGTTATAGCCGATTTAAAATTGGTCATACTTACCTGACATACAGTATGTCAGATTTTAAAAGTGAGCTTAATTCCTTCAATGGTAATCCCTCGTATGTTGTTCTTACTGTAAAATCACATCGCCTACTTATTAATTGCAATGACTCATGTTTATTATATATGTGCCGATAGATTAATACAAATAAATCCCTTTAAAGAGTCAAATTTGTAACTTAGGTTTTGGCGATATGCTTCCCTGTGAGGAAGAAAACAGATGAAAAAATCGATCATGATCTGTCACCCATCTTTGAGTAGAGTTGCTTTGTAATTATCTTTCTGAATGGCATTGAATCTTTGGCAATTTAATGAATTACAGCTATCGCTACAGTTGAAAGAACTACAACACATACTTTAACTGCAGAGTATGGGTCAGATTTCTTGCTTTCAAAGTAAGTTATTCAATTTGATATAAACGAGGGCATCGCATACCAGTACAATGGCAACTTTCTAATGATTGACGTTGCCAAAAAGATATTTTGAAGTGTGCATGTACATGAATTTTGAGATAGATGTGGGCAGAATGCGCCGTTTTTACATGAAGATGAGGATTGTGGAGTATTTTTCTCTCTGTTGATAAAGATGTATTGACAGTGTTTTCAGTAGTTAACTATTAAGCATTCGATTGAAGTTTTGTGTAAGTGGTAAAATTAATAACCGATAAACACACTTTAAATCTGTACACCATTGATTAAGCTAAATAGGCTTAAACCCTCGTCCAACCAGGTCCCCCTAACTGATGGGGGGATCCCCTTTCGCACACAAAGCAAACGAATACGATCTACGGCTTTTATGTAATGGTAAGTTCATCCTTTTGCGGTCATTTTTAAGCGGAAAAAATTGGAGGTACCTACCCAACCTTCATGGAGGTCAGGACGTCCCGTCAAAGTCGGAAGGGGGGGGGGTGGTTGGCCACCTTCTATACTTCTTTACTGTGTAAAATGCAACAAATGGTACTTTAATATGTAAGTATGATTCTACTGTAAGCAATACTTTTATTTTTGTCTTATTTATTTAGAAGTAATACATGTGTCTTTGGGCACCCCTCTTGCCAAATAAATAACAATTTCCTTGCATAAATGGCAAAATGGGTCGAAAACCCCTCGATTTTGGCGATTTGCGTTACAAATTGCGTAAAAATAAGCGCTGTTATGACTTCACTAAACTATGACGTCAGTTTGTTAAAACTTGATAATGTTTTTGTACTTGATTTGAAGAAAGACTATGTGCTACACTCTGATACCAAACAAGATGATATTTGTCACTTAATGACGAAAAAATCCGGGGTTCTCCCCCCCCCCTTGGTCGTGACGTAGTACAAAAACCTTGGTTGGACGAGGGTTATTAAACGCTTAAATAAATTAAGCTTAAAAGGCTTCAGTTCCCATTCGATTACGTACGCAATTGCATATGACGGATTGGGTTGACGCCATCGGAAGACGGAAGAAACTATTGATAAACTGACCCTAATAACAAATACCCATGAGAATCATCTGATTAAAAAAACACTTCCGTATCACAAAGGCCTTCATCAGGAATTGGGAGTCGTGCCTAATCAGAATGAATTTCTTTTGGAAGCCTTTCTTATAGAAGTTATGTTTGTCTCATTTTTATTGTTTTAAAAATTGGATTAAACAAATACTACTAAAATTAAAAACACTGCAGCAGGCCCCAAATTGGCCAATAGAGTTGTGGTTCTTATTTAAAAAAACAACACAACAACGTCGACGACTACGAGAAAAAAACTATTAAAACACAAAAACACAAAAATAAACAAAATAGAAAGGCAAGGCAACACAACATCAAGAGTCACTATCTCCATGTTAACAAACGTTCCTCGATATTCTCGACTGATTTTGTGCTCATGAATGATTACTTTTTAAAGATTGGCCACTATCTCATATTGACCATAAAAGTTAGTGCTTGGCGATGGAAGAGGAAGTTTGGTAGCACATTGGGCTCTTTTCTTTTCATCTCTCCTTCATCTGTGTAACATAATGATTTGTGGTTGTATTTTACAGCTGTCTACGGGTTTGATAAACCTTTTATTACTTGCAGGAAAGTGCATCAGTTACAGTGAACGTCGTACCGTCTTGGTTGCCTTATGAGATTGAAGGGAAGTGTCAGGTATGTTGCTTTAAGATATTCAATTTTGATCATCCTTATACATATTATGCTTTACTAACCTCTTTATCCTCCGAATATGGAAGACCTAGATTAAGGGTCCCCTTTTATACAATCTGTTATGGGATAAGTGAAGGAACCTCATCTGAATGATACGACTAAATGTCAAAACGCAAATTCTTGGATAAATAAATGCAAAATTTCCATTTAGCAAATCTTAAGATTTTCTTTGAATCGCCATATTTTTGAACAGTGGCAAAAATTCGCATTTCAGACCGTAAGGGATATAAACCGTTTGTTATGTCTTGGACTGCTGAAAAATGTTATTACAAGGACGGCTCTGAAAAAGGAACTGAGAAGAGTTCCTAGATTTTAGTTCGGAAATTTGACACTGCAATGCTGCCCGTTTGGAACCATTCGCTGTGAGGACTATCATTGTTGAACTGCAACGCTTCTTTTATTCTGGACATATAGTCGCCAATCAGAGTTTACAATAATTATAATCTTTTTTCATGAAGCACTTCTTGGGAGTGTTGATTATTATTGCCCAGCCATTGAAGTTATTTTGGACATATCAAATTCCTTGGAACTTGAACCAAAATAAATTAACTGTTATTATAATAATTCAGATCACTTGTCATAAGGATCATTTTGTTTTTAAAGGGTATTTCTGTCTTTGCTATCCACAGAGCCGGTCGTACCACCACTATGAATTTGTCGATCTCACATGAATGGCTGTTTCGCCTCTGCTGGATTGAATTTAAATTTTAAAGTGGTAATAAGGAAGTGTAATTTCCATGATTTTGTATTATTTTAATTATATTTCCCTCCCAACAATTGGCGTTTCGGTTTTCTTGAGATTGATAAAACATGGAGCCTTTGCAATGAGAACGCAAAGAGGAAATTTGGTTACATAATACAATCGCATCACTCTCACTTTATCATAAGCTAGGTAGTTTTGGGGACAATTCATATTTTGTCTTAGGAAAGGGCTGGTAATAGCTCCTAAATACACAGGGTGGAACAATTTTATGTACTCATGTATAAGAAATATATACTTAATTTTGATTGATCGGATCCAGACAAATTAATAAGTGGCATGTAGAGAACTGAAATATATATAAAAAAAACTTCTCATAAATGAATAACGAATTTGTTAATTAATTTTTTGTTGCGGTTTCCTTAGAACTAGGGGCAAAATAGAAAAGGTTACGATCACCATTAGATCTCTCAATGTCATTTTAGTAATTAATCCATGCTGCTTTACTCCTAATACTATTTTTCTCGTATTTTTTGTCGTGTTGTTTCTGATGTTTACGGCTGTATTGATCAACATAACTGATAATGTTCTTCATAAGGATAACCTACTGATGTTTTATATATTCTTATATTAGGAAGCCATGTGTGGGAATGAAAGGTAACCCCAAGTAAATATATTTACTTATGCGGAATGAGTTTACCTGGCCTCTAATTCCGGTGTGCTTACCTACCTAAATTCTTGAAAATTTATAAGCTACTTATGTTTGTTTCAAAACCAACCCATGATCAATCGATAAGCTGTAATGGGTATGAGCTTTATTCCGTTTACTATTTGTTTCCGTTGATCTAGGTAGTCTCATTGGGTCGAGTTACTTTTTCTATTTAGGTAGGTACGCATATCGGAATTAGAGGCCAGGTTGACCTATTTCGCTTAACTTATCTTGTACTTCAGATATAGGAACCTCTGACGTAACAGCATTCGCTAACCTTGATTACGATCCAATAAGTAGCAGACGACTCACTTTTGATGTTCAAGAAAGTAATACAGAAGTAGTAACAATTTCAACCAGTGCTCCTGATTTTAGATTGGAAGGTGATGAGCGTTTTGAGATATGTCTTGAAAACCCATTCCCAGGAGTTCTTGGATTATATGGACTGATACGCTGTGCAACTGTTGTTATAGAAGATCTTGACAGTAAGTAAATACAGTTAAAGTGTTCTGTTAGGTGAATGTAAGGTTGTGAGAGAAATTTCATAATCATGTAGATTGTTTATGAGTATCACTACTGGTATTACCCGCCCCTCATTGAAATGCTCGGGGATGGCTCCAATCAGGTTCTGTGGATAAAAAAATATACCAAAGGTGAGCAAGTACCATAAACCTCTTTACTGCTACTGCTATTCCAAGCACATTTGGTTCATCGGGTGGAGATTATTTATATGGAGACGCTACTGTAATTATTTGGATGGGTTTTATTCTAGATGTACTGAATTGTTTTGTTCAAAATCTTATATCTGAGTTTCTGAGGATGAAAATATGCGAACCAATTTTTTCGTGAAAAAAAGTGAAAATTTCATTTGGCCATAGGTCAAAGTTCGAATTGTAATTTTATTATCGGTATGTGATTCTTACGTGACCCCAATTACTTGTGTTAGTTTTGTGATCAAACTCCCATGGGAAAGAGGTTATCTGAGTTGGGTCCCAAGGACCACCTCCCCCTTGGGCGCTAACGGAAGTTTTTAGCTTGGGCACTTAGGTGTTAAAAAGATTAAAATTCAAACAAAAATATTTTGAATTGCCTGACAAAAACAAATAGATGGTGTTAGTTATGGAAATAAATTGGAACAGAACGATATCGGTGGCATTATACTTGGAAAATCATCAACAGAATTATATATTTGAAAGGTTTAAGCGAACAAAACCTTCAAAGGGTTCACACCCCCCCCCCCCCCCCCCAAGCTAAGGTGTTATAGGATATTTTAAGCTAATACTATGTTTTATACGTATTATATATTAAGCTGAATTGGCCTTTGGCGATCCGTCATACTCTGTAAATGAGAACACTGGAGTTGTTAGCGTAAGCGTTATCAGACGGGGCTATCTTGGCGGCATTGTTAGTTTTGGTAAGTTTGGTTTTGTCCTGAGGGAAACTGTTAAAATGTACATAAAAGAATCCCAAGAGTGGAACCCCGAAAAGAAACTTTCAGATAGCCGTAACCATGTAAAGTAATACCGACAAAACATACTTGAGATTGCGCATAACCATTAAAGTAATACCGACAAAACATACTTGAGATTGCGCATAACCATGTAAAGTAATAACCGACAAAACATACTTGAGATTGGCGCATAACCATGTAAAGTATACCGACAAAACATACTTGAGATTGGCGCATAACCATGTAAAGCAATACCGACAAAAAATACTTGAGATTGCGCATAACCATGTAAAGTAATACCGACAAAACATACTGAGATGCGCATAACCATGTAAAGTATACCGACAAAACATACTGAGATGCGCATAACCATGTAAAGTAATACCGACAAAACATACTTGAGATTGGCGCATAACCATGTAAGTAATACCGACAAAACATACTTGAATTGCGCATAACCATGTAAAGTAATTACCGACAAAACATACTTGAGATTGCGATAACCATGTAAAGTAATACCGACAAAACATACTTGAGATTGCGCATAACCATGTAAGTAATACCGACAAAACATACTTGAGATTGCGCATAACCATGTAAAGTAATACCGAAAAAACATACTTGAGATTGCGCATAACATGTAAAGTAATACGACAAAACATACTTGAGATTGCGCCATAACCATGTAAAGTAATTACCGACAAAACATACTGAGATGCGCATAACCATGTAAAGTAATACCGACAAAAAATACTTGAGATTGCGCATAACCATGTAAAGTACTACCGACAAAACATACTTGAGATTGCGCATAATGAAAAGCATTTCAATAACCAAACACAAACCACCTTTATAACAAAATTAATAGCTATTAAAAGATTATTTATGATTGAAGCCTGTAGCTAGACAGATCATTCCAAGGGAACAAATTCCCGATGGGGGTGAAAGAAAGATGTCGCAATTGCAGGAAAAGTGTTCCAGTCGGAGGACAAAGGATGTAAAAATGACAACCTCGTCCTCACTTTACTCCATGAAATTGGGATGTCATGAACACAAAACGGCTCCAAATGGGTTCGACCACCGTTTGAAATATATATTATACACTAGTGCACATTTGTGTTTTTACTAATCAAACGGCTGGACCGATTTAACTCAGAATTTGCAATCAGATATGTTTAGTGATATGTTTTCTATGTGAGGGAAATCATCATACCAAATAGCAGACCAGGGGTCCGTTCCCCAACTCGTGCGTAACTCTACGTGTATACTAACTCATGCGTATGTCCTACATAACTAGACCTTTTCATACCATTTGCACATTGTCCACTCAGCATGACATAGTATGCACGTAAATTTACGACTGAGTTTCGAAGGACACAATATAGTTAAACCCACCTTTAGGCTTCCATACCGTCTTCGCTTCGGATTTTCCCTCAACAAAGTTTTCCTAGGGTGCACTCTGCCCCCTCAGCTATCCCTGACTATGAAGACATTGGGGTACAAAAGGTGATATGCGGTCAAAGATATTCTTTATTGCACTTATAAGCTTACAAGAATTTTGCCCGTTTTTTCCTACATGCAGTACCATCATTCGGGTTTTTGTTATTTGTTCATACATGTTTTTTGTTATTGTTCTTACTATCTATGTTGTAAGCTTATTTGCAAAAGGTCACACTTGATTTTGTTGCTTCATTTCATTTCAATGTTATGAACAATTGTTTGTATCACAGTGCCCTATAGCCCACTGTGTTGCAATTTCTGCCAGGGTACGGACAGAAAATACAAAATTAAGATTTTTTTTTTCCTCGAATCTGCACGTAAGATTAGGCACACATATTCAACTTAGGATAACAATCTGATGATATAGATAACTCACACATATTCAACTTAGGATAACAATCTGATGATATAGATAACTCACACATATTCAACTTAGGATAACAATCTGATGATATAGATAACTCACACATATTCAACTTAGGATAACAATCTGATGATATAGATAACTCAAATTTATTAAAGGAGTTGAGGGACAAGGCTATGGATCAACATCTCATTAACATGTTTGAAATTTTGACTTTTTTTCCGTTAACTTTTTGTTTGTTGGATGTTTCTTTAAGAAGTGGGTTATCAATTAATGTGTTTTATGTATTTATAGATGTTGTATCATCGGACGTCAATGCTAAAGGAGGACGATAAAGATTTTATTATTTCGTCTCGCACACTGTTGTATTTGGAGCAAATGACGAAACCCAGCATTCCTTTGATATTGTTGTCAGAGATGATGATATTTTAGAAAACTTGGAAACCTTTCATTTGCAGTTGACAAATATCAACGGTGGACTAATAGGTTTACCAAATGTAGCAGAAGTCTTCATTGAAGATAACGATGGTAAATATTCAAAATATTTCCATGTTTGGAGTAGTGACGGGGTAAATGTTTCAAATATGTGTATGAAAATGCATTGTTTAACCTCGTATGCAGAGACACATATGTCTAAGTTCTTTTGGCTTTAAGAAGAAAATATTTATTGAGTTATGTCTAATTCAATACAGTGCCGTTTTTACTTTGTTCGCAGTCTTAATTGTCAATCGTTTAGACAAAATAGACAATTAACTTGCTTTAATCTTTCAAATACTTCTTAATTTGGCTCTTTTTTATTATTTGTATACATTGTCGTTTCCCTTTTTTGACGAGATGATAGTCCTGAAAAAGACCATTTTCTTTTGTTTATAGTAGTTTTTGTGATCATTTCATGTATTAAGGTGCCTTTTCGTGTTTCATCACCTTCTGTTTTATCAATTGATCACTAATATATCCTCGAGAAAAGCTTATTCTAAAATCTGAGCTATTTGTGTTAATGAGTCAACTTGCTCGTTTTCACACGGTCCCATAGCTACTGTGCTGTATTTCTGTTCCGTTTACGGACAGAAAATACAAAATTGCGAATTTCTTACAGATGCGAACGAATTTACCCGTCATATTGGGCCACAAGTGGATTACAAGACTAACGGTTCAACGATATAAAAATCTCAAACATTTTTAATTAGGTAGGGACGAGGCTGTGGATCACGAAATAAAATAATGAGGGGAGAGTATTAGAGTCTTTTGCTGGATAAAATTAATATAACTTGAGAAGGGGAAAAAAGTAGGTGAAAAGCATTGGACCACAGTAAATAATGATTATAACTTCTTGGCTATGCTTTCAAAGGAGTAATACCAATGTGATTGATACCTATTATGGAACTATTGTATTTAAAAAAAACTAAATATATAAGCAACTTAAATTTAGATTTAGAATTTTAAATTGGCAGGTCAATATCTTTAATTTATTAAAAAATATATTCTTGGAAATGCCAAATCTCACATTGCAAAAATTGTTTCGAAATATAATGGAACAATACGCAAAGATTTTTCGCTCTCTCTCTCTTTTACAGTGGAATACTTTTCCTGTGCTGGATGGGTATATAGCACCAAACTGCTATTTGATACTCTCTACTTCCACTCACATGACGATTTTTTTCTATGATTATTAACTTAAATTTACATTGGACAACATTCAGTGATGTATCGATTTGAACGCGTTTTTACTCGGTGTCGAAGGGCGAAGGTGAGTGCTGTCACACTGACGGTTATAAGGGATGGTTTATCTGGTCAGAAAGTGATAATTGAGTAAGAGAAAACAGTATAGTATTATTCTATGCTTTGTTATACATGGCCATTGTTTTTGCGGAAGTATCAAGTAGATAGATAACGGTATGTTATAACAAAGGAAAACAAAAACATCTTATATTTGTACCCTTACTTATCTACAATGGATACTACGCTTAATTATCGTTGTTTATTATTGTAAGATATCTATAGTCGTTTGAATGATTCATTGAAGGTTCCAACAAGGTAATCCGTTTCTTTGAGTGGACCAGAATCTATTTCTGTGCATTAACGAAACCATTGGAGCGCCGCCGGGGACGGGGGGGGGGGGCAATGTTGCCCCTCTGGCTCGAAAAACGGGACGATATGGACAAAATATGCATTTCTCCCTCTTTTCTTTTTTCGGGAAATTTCAACCCATTTTAGCCTAACTTGGGAAAATTAAGTAGGTAAATTCAGCCAAGTTCTCTCGCGGCTGCGCGCCCGCATTTCGTCAAGTCAAGACTTAATTGGGGCAAATCACCGGTGTCCGATGTGCCCCTCTGCGGGTACCGACTGGAAATTGGCCCCCTTCTGGGATCGACTGCATCGGTACGCCACTGACCGAAACACGGTTTGTTATGGCATATGAAAACAAGAGCTTGACTTATTGCTCGCCGCAGCCTCCACAAGTTAGAAAGTGATACGGAGATAGCATTGTCCGGATTAGTGACAAAGGCACAAAAATGTCGTCATGTGAGTGCAACCCAAGTCGTATATCTGCATTTTCATGATTTACAGGAGAAGCAGTTTTTTTTGGTTTCTTCTTTGGACTTTTAAATAAAATAATTCTAAACACATTAAAAATATATTTTTTTAAATATTTTATAAATATTTCATTTCCCCACTTAAGTCTACTAAATTAAGAAGTAATTGGCTAAGTAAAATTGTGTAACTACAACATGAGTTCCGTATCGTGCAACAAAGTCGTATATACCAGTTACAACTTTGTTGCACGAAACGGGTAATTCAAATTTGAGTGCAACAAGTCGTATCTACACCTAATTAGGACTAATTAGCCTAATAACTCGGCAATAAATTGAGCCTTATACTTGAAATGATATGTTAAATAGGGAGTATTCATTTACTTTTGTACATTATTAAGTACGGCGTAATATTGAGTGAAAAAAAGGTGTTAAGTACATTTTTTATATGTTTTTAAGGGGTTTTTTGTGCGAAAGTACATTTTTTATATGTTTTTAAGGGGTTTTTTGTGCCGAAATTAGCATAAATTAGCATAAATTTGGTAAAAAATTGAATTGCTCTTTCAAAAATATTTTAAAATTGGTTTACCTTATCCATATAACAACCAACCTTTTTAAAACCATTATCGCTTATTACAGGGAATAAAATGTCGCCATCTACAACTAGTTTTCCAGTGTCGTGCAACAAAGTCGTATCTTACCAGTTACGACTTTGTTGCACGAACGTGACAATTCAATTTTGATTGCAACAATTCCGAAATCTACACCTAATTAAGGCCTAATTAGCCTAATACCTGCATAATTTAGCCTTATACTTGAAATTATTTAAATTAATTCGTATTCATTTACTTTTGTACATTAAAGTTAAGTACTCTGGGCGTAATATTGAGAGGACAAAGGGGTCTGACGTACATTTTTTATAAATATGTTTTTATTAAAGGGTTTTTTTTTTTTTTTTTGTGCCGAAATTAGCATCAATTAGCCATACAATTTTGTAAAATAAAATGAAATTGCTCTGTTCATCACAAAATATTTTAGGAGATTTTTTACTTATACAATAAAACCCTTTTAAAACCATCGCTTTACAAGGATAAAAGGTCAAGCAATTCTCAAACTAATTTTTCCCGTGTCGGGCAACAAAGTCGTATCTACCAGTTACGACTTTGTTTGTCACGACACAGGGAAATTCAATTTTGAGTGCAACATAGTCGTAGCTACACCTTAATTACGATAATACGCCTATTTAGCTTAATAAACTCTGCAATAATTGATACTGTCACCTGAAATGTATATCAAATTAAGCGTATGAATCTACTTTTTTTTTCATTTTATATAATAAACCCCCTCAATTTCGTTCGCCAAAATTGCAGTTACGACTTTGTTGCACTCCACATGACGATGTACTACAGGCAAAGACATTATAGTCTACTTAATCTAACAAATTAAGACACCTTTTGCAATAGTCAGGACAACCATTATAAACCATTATTATAACCATAATTTTACTGACCTAACTCAAAAGTGGATCATACAATTTAAATTTATTTTTAAATTATACAAATTTTTTGAATTTTTATCTGCAGGAACAGAACCTTTGCAATTGTATGCATCTATCAACTATTCTTCGGGGCATTTTACGTTTCCGCGGTACCTACTTATCCATCCCCCCTACAACTAAAACCCATACCCTTAACAATAAGTGACGCGAATAAAACATTAACATCAAAATGTGCGAATCATGGAAGGAGTATGCCCACAGGTGCAGCTGAAATTTCCAAGGGCGTAATAATTAATCCGCTGGATTATCTCTCTGCCAATTTCTTCGCAGGCCTTAAGAGTATCATTACGCTTGATGCCTGAGTGATTTATCTTCTGTAAAAGATGCCTATGTTTTCGTTGTTTTAGTCCCTTTTCAATACTTTGTTAATACGTAGTAAAACGAAAACATAATATGTGTAAGACTTAGCTATTCTTATGTGCTAAGCGTTGTCATACGGGAATGTACAGTAATAGAAAAGTACATAAAAAACGGATTGTTATTTTAGAGTTTCACAGTATGTGAGTTTATTTAAAAAAAACAATACTTTTTTATTATTTTTCATCCTGCACGTCCAGTTACTATACACAGAGATTTACAAAAAGCCGTGTCTGTCCCCCACGACAGATTTTGAAGCCATCTCACAATTCTTGACAAACACTCTCTTTGAAGAAGCCGCATTTTCTCAAACTATTGAAATTCCATTATCGATGACTCCATTTTCGAAGTT